>OX596248.1:1460102-1580863 GCA_951394255.1 Polyploca ridens | reverse complement strand
GAGAATTATAACAAAGATAAAAAATTAAGGTAAGTAATAATAATGTTGGTCATACTCATTCAAAAAAAAAACAAACAATTATATTTTCCGATCTAAATGTCAAATAAGTCTCATGTCAAATTAATATTATTAATTATGTATATACAAAAAATAAAAAACAAGTTCATAAAATGTCTAGCAAGCTACAATATTATTATAAAGGTAAATGGCATGCTGGACAATGGACAGACGATAAGCAGCTTATACAGTATGGACATTTTAGACGGGCCAGTAAGAGCGTCTCAGGAGACTATGCCTAACTTTCTAACCGACGAAAAAACGGAGGAGGTTTACAAGTCGACGCGTATATATATTTTTTTTTATGTATGATCACGCATAACTTTTTACAGAGTTGTCCGATTTTGATAATTCTTTTTTTATTGGATAGGGTATACCTCGAATTTGGGTGCAAAAAACCTACCCTAAGGGTGGGAAAATAGGGGTGACCTACAGATTTTAATGCTGAATTGTGTATTACATCAAAAGAAATCAAAAATTTAGCATGTAGTAATTAGTAGATTTTAGCCACAAAAAATTATAAAATAAAAACTTTTTAACAAAAAAATTAAACCACCGAAAAATTTGTTATTGGTTTATCCCCGACTGCAAAACCTTATAAAATTCAAGTTAAGGGTAGTATGTAGGCTAGATCGCGCGCGAAAACCAGCATTCATTTGTTACTTTGCAGTTGTGTTACAGGCACGCACACATGCATCAGATCCAAACATGACGTTGCGTCAAGTTAGGTACGTACCGCATAACGTGGTACCAGCCGATAAAATTCCAATATTATTGAGTAATATAATATTTAATTTTCTATTTAAATACCTTTTCTAGTGGCTTATTTAAATAGGCACGACCAAAGTTTACATAATTATTAAACAGCATGGATTCACTACTTATAAGCAAAGGAAATTCAGTGCGATGCTTTATATTAGTACTTTGTGGGTACTTATGTTAACTTTTTTTGAAGAGGTAGGTACTAATCCATAGTAACTCTGTTTGTTTAAGAATTAATAAGTAGTAATAATAATAAATGGTAATAAGTTTAGTAATAAATAATAAGTTTAAATAATAAATAAATAAAATAAACATCCTGGGATATTCCTCACATACGGTCATCTGATCCCAAACTAAGCTGAGCTTGTACTATGGACATCTTTTTGTTTGTAAATATATAAATAACATAATGTACATAATTACACCCAGATTCAGGACATACAGACATGTTCATGCACACAAATGCATGTCCTGGGTGGGAATCAAACCCACGACCTGCAGCGCTATAAGTGGAATCATAATCAACTGCACCAACTGGCCCATTTGTTTTTGTTTGCTTACGCTTTCACGCCTAAACCACTGAAGCCATCGTATTGAGATTTGGCTATTTCAATTATTGCTTCTGGTCAAAAATACTATTTAGTACATATTATTCTAATTTTTAAATGTTTAAAATTTTCAAATGATCAAATTTTCGAATTCGAATTTTCAATATTTTTAATTCTCATAATTGAAGAATGTCCCATCAGACATTCATTCATTTCAATCAGTACTGAGACGCAACTTGTGTGGACATGTTTTTAAAGTGAAATAATATATCCTAGTAATACATTAATACAGTTCGTTTACCAGTGCATCAATAATATAAAGAATTATCATACTAGAACCCAGCTGGGTTCTTTATTTTTACGCAATAAACTTTATGGATGACAGTCATCAGTTTCATCTTCTTCAACTGCTTTATCAACTATTTTGAATGCTCCGGTCGTAGGCTGATAGTAGAGCTGATAGCCAAGCCTACATCGCGTCGTGACAACTTATGGTATAGAGAAGGGTATAGGCTACTTTTATCAAGATATCAAAAACAGGTGCTGCTTGTGGGGGTTGGTCTGCTTAAGTTTGCCATTTATTTATTTACTTATTAAATATAGATTCAGTCTACTTTGTAGTTTTGCGGCCGCGCCGGGGCACGCAATTGTTGTCAGTGCGATTAGAATGTAAATATTATGTAATGAATCTAAGCTTGTTTTGAAAAGAGTAATTGCTGAGTTTATTGCCGGCTCTTCTCAGCAAATGCAACCTTCCGAACCGGTATTAGAGTATTAGAGTCAGACTTTTCATAAGTGCCTGCGAAGGTCTATTTGAATAAATGATTTTGAATTTGAATTTGAAGGGAACGCAGGTGAAACCACGGAGGACAGCTAGTATTATATAAAGAGGCATGTACGAGGCTTTGAAATTACTAATCCGATTCTGAACATTATTTCACTAATAAGATAAAATAAATATGCTTTATTTGTACACCATATAATAGAAAACGAAACATTATACAAGAAGAAGTGATACAAAACAAGCGGTCTTATCGCTTAAGCGATTTCTTCCAGACAACCTTTGGGTAACAGGATATATGAGAATATGATAGGTGTAACAGATAAGAATACACTTTCATAACGTGAAAATAACAACTCTAGTAAAATAGAAAGGAAGGCAGGAAATGAGGAAGTTTATAGCGTGTGATAGTGTGAAATAACAAGAGATTTAAAAGAGTCTAACGTCGGGGCCCGTCTTATAGTCTGAGGGAGAGAGTTCCAGAGACGTACAGCTTGGATAGTAAAAGATTGGGAATAAGAGTAAGAAGTGAGAAGTGTGACTGGGAGTTTGGAGGTCAAGTTCCAAGGAACTATGAAGAAGATGATGATAAGAGGTGTAGTACTCGAAGCGTTCCATGAGATAGCGAGGGGTTTTAGGATTAAATAAATCAGTGTATAAGAGTGATAATATGTGTGTATTCGGGCGAAGGTGGATAGGAAGCCACTCGAGTTGTAATAGGAAGCTACATTATCCTCAAATGCTATAACAATATTTTAATTCACATTTGTTAGCCTACTTTTCATAACGGAACCGCAGGAAACCACGGGAGATAGCTAGTAGCCAATATAGCTTTCATTTACCGTGCCTAATTAAGCCAGTGCGAGGCCTGTAGCAAATGTAATCAAGGACCTTTGGTTCAGGTTGTCTACTTTAATGGTTTATCTGCGGATTTAGCTCTCAGATTAGAAGATATGGTCGCGCAGATATATTTCACGAATTTATTACTCTTTTAAAAGATTTGGAAGCCTTTCTATATTACATTTATATTTGTCACGCAGCGTTATTTAAGTATGTCAAGAAATCGTTTTCAATGATTATTATAATATTGGCCATGCAGTGAAATATACCGATAAATATACGATTTCAGCATAACAGTAACATCCCTAATTATTTTCCCATAATTATTAGTATATGCGAAAGCAGGCCATTCAACGTGGGCCGTAGCATTTATCCTGCTATGGCCAATTCAGTACTGCATATTTCATAATTAGCTAACGAGCATTTGTTAAATTCGGTATAGCGGCGATTGATAGGGAACCCATTATAAGAATACTAAAATTGAAAAGATTTGCAAAGGGGCTTATCAAGTTATGCTCAATAAAATAAAACCTACAAAGAATATATCTAGTAACAATGATAGCTTTATAGTAAAAGAATATATATAAGAACAGTGAATTGTTTACAAATGGCCGTATCCATCGATATCTATCGATAGCTAGTATATATATATACAGCGTTCCAAACATTCACTCTGTTCGAATGAACTGAACTGCGTTCCGTTCACCTTTAGGCGCCGATCCCATGGAAGAGTTCTAGAGTTCTGAGTTCCGAGTTCTGAGTTCCGCGTTCACTGTAATCTATGCGGCGCCTTTCATCATTGCACACAGAGAACTCGTCGGTCAAGAGAACTCGAGTTCTGTCGGAGTTCCATTATCTAAAGCTGGCAGTTGAGGTGACACGTCTGAGCTATCACTGTCTTATTTATTAAGTGACACAAGGTAGAAAGACAATGGGCATTCTGGCCCATGAGCGGCCACTAATGAAACTTAAGTAAGGCCAATGAGACGAGATAAAGAATGTAAACAAACTTTTGCTTGCTGTATGTATATAAGTTGAAAATCTGTCGCCAAGCACCTTTCGGTGTGTTCCGATAGTCGCACTTGAGAGCCAGTTCCTTCTAGGCTTTGTGTGCTTACCACCTTCGGCCACATCATCACTTATCATGGTGAGATTGCGGTCAAACACAGGCCTATAAACAGTAAAAAAAAAAAAAAAAAAAAAAATCACACCTTTTGGTACGGGATACTAATTACATTTAATGCAACTACCTTGCAATTTCATAATATCTCCAATTATTTCTTAAATCTTCAATAATCTATAATTTTTTTTTTCTAAATACACCACAGTATTAAGCTTTCATATTTTTGTTAATATATTATTGCCTAATAGAAAACAGAAATTATTGCTGGCCGCCAAAGGGAAAAGCTCCATGCAAATTTGCCCATTTACCTTTAGAACTCTAGACTGCTCGCTCGCTGTGTGTAAAGTAGTGAACGCGGAACTCTAGAACTCTTTTCTGTGAGATGGGCGCGTACGGAGCAGCGTTAATAATACAAGAAATCGAATCAAACCTGAGTGTAAACCTGGACGTAAATAACAATTTAGTAGGCAAGTAAGTAAACTTATTTGTTGTTCAAGTGAATAAATAGGTAATAATATCGTAATATCACAATAGAAAAAATATTTCTTCATTTAAATGCCACGACTGCGGTGTAATTCTATAGGAACGACACGTTGAATAAACGCGTAGGCGCTATGAAATTCATGGGCGCTTAAGATATTTTAGTCGCTAGAAAACTATAATCTATAAGCATCTATCTATCGTTTTTATAATTTGGTTAGACACAGCTTGATTTAGCACTGCAACAGTCAGTCCACTGCACACTCGCTTCGCACAGGCCCCCACCTTACCCCCGCTGTCGCCAAGTTCTACGGTTTCTTTGTTCGGAACGCGAAATCTAATAAAATACTTATATTATTTCGATGGCCGTATCCTAACCTTCTTTTCAGCATCGACGATACATTATTAAGGTTTACCTTCAAGTAAAAATTCGCGCGATACAAAAACTTATTCATGATTTTATGAATAAGACTAGTCTATCTATAAGCAAGAAACAAAATAAGCAATCAATAGCTGAGAGGGAGAACAAGGAAAATATTTTGGCATACGGGACTTTTTCAAAAAGACTATGGGCGTATCAACATGTCATGAAATGAATACTGATGACCATAAAAAAAATGTTCATGGTGTATTTCAGATTTCATAACTCTAATAATGTAAAAAATAAAAATGCACTTATCATGTTCTTTTTGACAAGCGCATGTATACAGATATGTGGATGACGTCATTTCCGGTGTCAATAAAAAGCGACGTGGTGTCACCTTGGGACACTGGGGGGAACTGACTGCTTTCGCGATTGCGTCTTGTATATAAAGCTTCACTTGACATTTCATAGAAAAATGTATGGACAAATGGCGTCGCAAAATTGATGCTTATAAATAAATAAATTACATTATTTTTAAACAAAAAAATGAAAATGTGGCCCCACGGATCTGTTGTACGTATATTTGTGATTCGATGTTATACATAATTTTTACAAAATGGATTCTAAATTTGATGGTATCACTAAAGAGGCAAACCTCGATTTTTATGATTTTGGTAATATTTGTAATGTTTTTGCTAGTTATTGCAGCAAATTAAAAAAAAAGGGCCTACACGGATCTGTTAATTAGTATCTTGGTTTTATGTTTATGTTCATATATTACTATTTCTTTCATGTTTTCATTCATAAACCACTAAAATAGCGAACCCTGTTTATGACGTTTAGCTTACATACCGCCCTTAAGTATATTCAAAATTATTTTTTGCTTTTCAGTTTTTTCGGTGGTTTAATTTTTTTGTTAAAAAGTTTTTGAGTTATTGCTATCCACAATGACAGAATATGAAAAAAAAAAAACTTTCAAATTTTTTAATTAAATGAGCTTGCATTTGACCCGCCCGTAAAGGGCGATGACGACGCCCAAGATAAAACACGCTTACCCAGAAGAAACCTATCCACTCTGGCCTTGAAAGTTCCTAGATAACACAGACGCCGGAAGCAAGTTCCACTCCCTTGCTGTTCGCATTATAAATGAGGATGCAAAACGCTGTGTCCGTATTTTCGGTATATCAACAACGTACGGGTGAACTTTTTTCCATAGTCTTGTGGTTCGGTGTAAAAATGGGGATAGTGGAATAAGGTTGAACAATTCCTACGCACACTCTCCATAATATATCCTGTAGAAAACCGATAGCAAGCAACTTTTTGTCGATGGTCGAGCCTCGTGAGTTTCGCCTTAATTAAAGACTCATCTCCGATGAACTTCCTGGCTCGGCAGTCACATTCATTTTCCTAACAAAATATATGTGAAATGTTTTTTCGATTTATGACGTTTTTAGTGCCCTAACCTAAATTGACCCAAAAGAACCTATTGTAGGAGACATGATCAATTAAGCTAATAATATTTTTTTTTCGACGTTTTCATCCGTAAATGCCGACAGCAATGACTCAAAAAATATAGGATAGTCTCCAAAGAACATCCCTTAAAGTAGATGCCCTCACTGACCCGTTTAAAATTTCCACCCAGTATTAGAAAAAAATACATATGTACTTAATGGGAGAGATAATTAATAGACACTCACCAGCATACAATACAAATTATGTATCAACTTTCTCTGGCGTATACACAGTCTTTAAATAATCCCAAATAAACTGGATTAAATAAAAATTTGAATACATGAATTTTAATGATAATGGCTGACAAGCATGGAGTCGGTGGACCTGATGGTAAGTGGTCACCGCCGCCTACGGACATTAGCAATACCTAATACACTTTCTCAACATACAATACCTATTCCTATATCATACATTTCCTTAAAATTTGTCTAAAATTCAAATGTAAGTAAAACTTACTGATCATAGGTATAAGTTGTTCAACGGTTTCACCCGCTAGTATGGCGTCGCAGAGCTGTTTAGCTGTGACGTCACGCCCAGTATCCTTGGCCTGCTCGAACAGCTGCTTTACATCTACCGATGGCAGTAAGTCTTCAGGTATTACCGGATCATGTTCTAATTGTGATGGGTCCAGGGTTGAGAAGCCAAGGTAGGCCGGTGTGCTGGAACAATTGGGATGTTCAATTCAAATGTATTTTTTTAAACTACTTAGCAAATAAGCGTAAATTCTCAAAGGATTTGTCCATTTGTTCCAACGATTCCAATATTTTATAAAAAAAAAAAAAACTTTATTATCTGGATTTGCCTGTTTTAGGAGGGTTCCGTACAATAATATTAATGTTACCTTACTCAAATTGACTGTGAAATGAATATAGTAGGCGCAACGAAAAAAAAAACACCAAAAGAAGACGTTTCTTGTATTATTTTTTGTTGTTATAGCGGCAATAGAAATACATCTTCTGTCAAAATTTCAACTGTCTAACTATCACGGTTCATGAGATACAGCCTGGGGACAGACGGACAGACAGACAGACGGACGGACAGCGGAGTCTTAGTAATAGGGTCCCATTTTACCCTTTGGGTACGGAACCCTAAAAAAGCTTTTTGTAGCCAAAATTACTGACTGTTTTAATCGAGATGTTGTTCTCTGCTGAGATAATGTAAGACGTCGCTTGGAACGTTTACGCTGAAATCGGACGTCAAGCATTTAATAGAAGACTGTAGCCTAACACGTCTTGACGCGACGCTACATTGAGCAGAGGCCTTAGCACGAAAATCTATCGCAAGCGTAACGTATTCGTATCGAGAGAGTTAACTCAAATTTGTATGGGAATGTGTCATTCGAATGCTGCCAAACTTTGAAATCGGTAGCACGAACAACTACGTTAACCTCATGTTAACCTCACGTCACACTACGTAAACGTGGTTTGGTATATAATTTGAAATTGGAACTAATTCTGACGTATGGTATCGTCTACTCGCAAGCCAGCTAACGTAGACATTGTCACCGTAATTTTTTCAGTGAGAGCGTTACGTGAACTCGTCGCATCTTAGGTAGGTATTTGCAATATTTCGAATGTGTTATTTTTTTGAAGCATTAAGATTTGTAGTTTGTATTTCTTTATTTATAATCTTATAACGAAATATGGTGATCATTGAGTTAAAATAACATAATTTTATTTAATTCTACATTTAATATAGTATTTAAGTTAGTTTTAACTAAAACAAATTCAATTGGGGAGCCTCATGTATTGTTTTTTGACTACTATCCGAAATTTTTAATTTTTAGGCGAGAATCGAACCCATTGATTCTGAAACATCCTATATATACTTAATTATACTAAGTGTATAAATGTTAGGGGATGTCGATAGTTCAAGTTGAGCCACTCTTTATGTGAAATCCCCTAAATCTGCTGAAACACAAATCTAGAAATGAAAATCGTCGAATTTATTTCTAACGGAGTCACAAGACTCTTCGTCTTGTTATGTTCTAAATTCAAACCTGTAAACTCGTGAACTCTTTGCTGTACGTTCAAAAATATTTCCACATTCATCACATTTCAATGGTGAAAAAGAAAACATTTACATGGGAATGATGATGTAATACCTACCTTATATCGTTAGCTAATAATATAAGATAAGATGATTATTTCATTTATTTTATTTTATTGGAAATAAATATTTTAATGTTGTGTACCAATAAAATCAAAAATGTATGTTTCAAAATTTCTAAACGAATTTAACGTAGCTCGCAAGCTGGGTATCGAGTAGACGATAGAACTTCTGTCAAAAGTGACATCTACTCGATACGATGACGCTACGAAGGCGATACGAAAGTGGTTTGTGCTAAGGCTACAGAGCTTAAAACACAGTGTACTGACCACTGCTCCCTCTGATCAGGCAGGAATATCCTCTTGTTGCTGCACTTCATGTGCAGGTTCACCTTGCAGCAGTTCGTGTTGGCGGGCTGCCACTTGTACGAGAATACCCCGCAGTGTGGACACCCCGGCCGCGCCTTGCCGTCGTTGTACGGCAACCCACACTCCAGGTGGAACAGGTGACCTTCAGAACACTGGTAGAATATGCCCTGGGGAACATGCAAATAAATAAAATAAATAAATATCCTGGGACATTCCTCACACACGGTCATCTGATCCCAAACTCAGCATTGCTTGTACAGTAGTACCCAACTGATAAGGCGCGTCGCGAAAAAAAAGTATGGCCCGAAGATTAACGAAAGAATGCTTAAAACTAACAATCAACCTTAGATCACTACTATAAGGTTCATAATACACTGCAGCTGTTAGTTCCGTCTCACTCGCAAGTCACGCCCCTCCGCACGGCGCGCGCTAACATGGCGGCAGCTGCCGACCAATAGCGGTTTCTCGGCTTTGAAAATGTACAAAAAGTATCTTCTGCACAGGTACATCGGTAAGCCATATCAGTTGGGTACTACTGTAACTTCTTTTGCGATGATTATTTTGTAATTTTGTTTGGCAAGAGTGAGTTGTCTAATATAAAGATTTTTTTTTTAATGCGGCTCAGTTTCCTTTGGACAGCAGAAGTTGGTACTTACCTGAGTACAAAAGAGTCCGCAAGCGGGGCAGCACATGTGCTTCCTGATCTGCATGGTGTGTGTGAGGCAGGCGAGGAAGTATGGTGCCCTAGGTCCGGCACGCACGAGCGAGCTGTACGAGTTGTCGGGCTCGCGCCGCGCAGTGTGCGAACACCCTACTCTGATGCCGTCCACCAACTCTATCGCTTGGCAGAATACCGGCTCTGTAACACACACGGTGGAAAATTGAGACGGGTTAGTAAGAGCAGCAATCTTATTATGGTCGTAGGTTATCCCTTGATTGTCTATTGACATTTACAGTGTTTGGAAAAAAATTACAGTCGGCAATTTTTTTTTTTCAGAATTTGATTCGCAATCAATCCCCAGACTTTAAGCGAATGCGTTGTGTGTTTTTTGACGTATCGAGAACGGTGGCCATTGCCAACAATTGAAGCTTAAATAACTTGGTCTCTTTTTAGCCTTTGGAGCACATTTGTTTTATTCAGCAGCTCAGCAACGAGTAGGTTTGGGTGGGATGACAGACATTCAGCATGATGTTTTTTATAGGACTGTATCTCTGTTGCAACTGTCGGCATGTTCAGATATTCATGTTCTTAGTGAACCATGGCGCATTGACAATCGCTCTCAATATAATAAAGGCAATTTAAAAAAAATTGCTTAATCGATCCAGTCTTCAACAAGGATCAAAATAATATGGGGCCAAGTCAGGTTAGGGTACATGAAATCGAAATAAAAACTAAATAAACAAGTTTGCATAACATACTATTACAATTAATTTTCCTAACAAAATGTATGATTGGGACAAGCTATTTTCGATTTCTGACATTTCTACTGTGTGCAATAGTTACCAGTAAGTTCGGATGGTGCTGCAAACACGTTGTCAGGTTTCTCGCACAGGCAAGTGGCGACTATTGTGGACTCTCCCTCAGGGCACGCTGCTTCCGCGCCTTCATCGCCTCCCGCTGGGTTACTGAACACAATAACAACATTTATGCTCAATTCACACGTACCACAACTACACTACAACCACAACCGCAACCACTTCACAACCACACCACGTGGGCGGGCGCTAATTTGTATGAAAATTAATATCCCGGGACATTCCTCACACACGGTCATCTGATCCCAAACTAAGCAGAGCTTGTACTATGGAAACCAGATAACTGATATAATACATATACTACTTTTTGTTTGTAAATACATACTTAATATACATAATTAAACCCAGACTCAGGACATACAGACATGTTCATGCACACAAATGCATGTCCTGTGTGGGAATCGAACCCACGGCCTGCGGCGCGTAAGGCGAACCTTAACCAACTGCGCCAACTGGCCCGTCTCACGTCAATAGTTGAATTCACGGACCACATTTTACCGTCACTATCGACCGTGTGTGTGATACCGACCACACTGGAGCCACGTCGCAACCACAACGCAACCACCAGCGAAACCGTGAACCACAACGCAACCTCAAGAATCCGCAGCGACACTATTCACACGGAACCACAGCTTGACTTCATTTTGTCGCGACGCTGTGGTGTGGTTGCGGTACGTGTGAATAGACGCTTAATGTATCACCTTAGAGCACATTTCACCTTGTTTGAAGAGAATTGTTAACTAGAGCTATCTTGGACTACCTCGGCTCAATAATTTAGTACTCAATCTCAATAAGAAGTAAAATAAATAATATGATTTGAAATAACTTGGTGTTGGTATCATACCTGTTCTCCTCATGTTCTCCCTCGGACTGTGCATCTTCTCTGTCATAGGAACGGTTCCTCCTGCGTTTGGGCCTAGAATAGGATGTTATCCATCAGTCATATTTTATTAGATTAACCACTAGTTTCTAAAAGCTACGCTAAATATCTGTCAACTATTGATTGATATACTTTTCATGAGCATCCTATGTTACATCAACAATACTAAATATAATTAGGTCCATTAAATAATGAATCCTTACCGATCATAATTGTCTGTGTAACTTTGCCTGGCTGCTTGCCTCGACGAGCGGCGTCGTGGCGTCCTAAAATTAATTATAAATATTACCCGGGCAACTGTCAATAGTTATCGATATATTGCTCTTTTTTATCCGACCCATTAGCATTGAATAAGTAATTAGAAGTGTTAATAAGTATAAGTACATCTTTTGAATGTAAATTAATAGGTATGGAAACTATGAAAATACCCTGCGACTGCCTCGACTGGTGACTTGTGAGGGCAAGTCAACATAATTTTATTTTAAACTAGCTGTCCCGCGCGGTTTCACTCGCATTCCCGAGGGATCGTAAGTTATCACGGGATAAAAAGTATGTGCCAAATTTCATCCAAATCCGTTCACTAGATTTTGAGGTAAAGAGTAACAAACATACATCCATACTCACAAATTTTCGCATTTATAATATTAGTAGGATTTTTGCATTTTGTTGCAAAAAATCATGTTTATTGTTGCGCCAATGCGGTGTGAATAAGCGATAAATCATCAAAAACACTTTTCGCATTTATATTACTAGCTGTCGCTGCGGTTTCACCCGCGTTCCCGGGATGAAAAGAAGCCTAAAACCACAGATATACCTACATCTAAATAGATGACGCGAGAGTATGTACTTCGCGTGTCAAAATCTGTGCAAAAATGTTGTTCTTTTGAAACTGTTTCGCGCGGACATAAGGCTGCATGTCCACCAGAGATGTGTAGCGAGCGATATGTTTCGCTGACAAATAGGATAGCTTCATTTTCACATCTTGTGACATTATGGTAGGTACAAAAAAGTTATGCGTGGTTTTCATACGGATGAAGTGTTTTCAGGATTAGAAGATATCGGTGACAGTTCACTTTTGACAATTATAGTCATGAGCCTTAACGATATCCAATCGATTTTTTTGTTGTATCGAGAAAGTTAATAAAGAAAGTCTAATCGATTTTCATTTTAGTGCTTTTATTTTCCAAATTATATTTCCTTATCACTGTCTTACTGCTTAATACCGCCTCGTGTGTAATTACCAACTTTGCACACATGTATCATACTGTAATATTATCGTTGTTCTTAATTTCAGATAATTATTACAGGATTTATGAGAAATTATGTTTGTTAATTGATATTTACCTAGTAATGTAAGAATATTCTCTCTCTCTTTGATATCGTACCGATATATCGAAATTTTTTGGTAATTAAAAATATTTCGATATTGATAAACCTATTCAAAAAATAATCGATATAACATATATCGATACTTTTTAGAATTTCCCTGTCGATCAAGCATTGTCAATCACTATAGGTAAATGTTCCGTTTCATGCAGCAAGTATTTTAAGGATATCCTATTTCTTAAATTTTAAAATTATCAAGCTATATTAATGTGCTGAAATTATTTCTTAATTATGTATAGCGATATATATTATATTTTTGCAATGATATAAAATTGAAATTAAAATATGTTTTTGTAAAATATTATATTAGTTACTCGCAAGTAGTATGAGTGAACCGGAAAATGTGAACTGTCACCGATATCTTCTAATCCTGAAAACACTTTATTTAGATTTATGTCTGTGCCTAAAACATTTGGAGATAATTTAGCTTCCTATTAGTGAAAGAATTTTTCGAATATGACTGGTATTAGTGCGTTTAAACAAACAAACATTTCGGCTTCATTATATTAGTACGGATACATATGTTTAGAAATGCATTATAATCTTACTTCTGCTCTTCATCACCAGGCGGCGGAGAAGATTGGTCACTATCATTTACTCCATAAGAAGAACACAGTCTAGTTGACCGTCTCGGCCTCTCACTCTGAGAAGCCTCCTCTGAACAGTAGAAGTCTTCATCGCTGTCTTCGACACCTGTGTCTTCATCTGCCTCCAAAAGTTTACTGATCACTTCGGAATCATCATCAATTTCCTCATCATCAACCCCTTCTGCTTCATTGTCTTCCCTGGATGATACAAAAAAAATGTGATCAAAGATATTTCTGTCTCATTTTATATCAAACATGATAAAAGATATATTTGTTACTTAAAATAACTTTTGATAGAAAAAAGTTTAACAGACTATTGATGAAGTGGTTCTCAAGGCATCGAAATTGTTAGGTTTTGATCAACCCTTTGGTTCTCGCAAGGGATGCGAGTCCTTTCCTAACAATTGCAGTCATTGTTATTTTTTTAAATTGCATATTAATATGCCGTATGCTAAATTTTGCTAATTTTTATTAATTTTTTGATTTTACAGTTAAAATACTGTATTTCTATAAGTTTTAATGCACAACATGAAAGATCATTTCAATTATTATCTAATAAACAGCTCCTTTTTATTATAGGCGAAGAATTGCTTTCGGCTACTTGGAACTCTATAACAACATAAATAAACTTCAGTTAATAAACAACCCATATCATGAAAAAAATAATTTAAAAAGTTCAATAGTTTTGCAATAAAAAATCTTTTAAAACTACCTAAATCTCTCATTAAATAAAATAATAAAAATAAAGAGGTAGCTCATTCATTAGATAATTAAAATTATTTTTTAGGTTGTGAATTAAAACTTGTAGGAATACAGTATTTTAACTTAAAAAATCACGATTTTTAAATCACAAAAATCAGCAAAATTGGCAAAATTTTGCATACAGCCTCTTAAGAATACTAAAGTAAAAGTTTTAAAAATCAACAAACAATCAATCAAAATACATGACATGTCTACTAAACATATTTTTATATAAATGTATTGTTGGCTTTGTTTGTGTTTATTACATATGTTACATTAGTTTTTAAATGTAGTGCCATTATTAAATAGCATATTTTAGTTGAAGTCTACCTTGCCTTTTTTCTTCTGCCGGCAACCCCCCAGCTAAGGTTTCGTAACCCCCCTAGGGGTTGCGACCCACAGATTGAAAAACAATGTCCTAAATAAAAAAAAATAAGCTGTAGTGTAAAGTGCATTTTAACACTTTCAATGTGCATAGTTATATTACATGGGTTACTTACTTTTCATTTTGACTCTCTTCATCATCAGCGTCAGGGTTGATAGCCTTCAGTCCAAGTTCACAAAGATGCTTCAACTTCATCACCTGGCTCGTCTGGCTTTGGCTATCATCATCTATCTCCACCACTTCAATTTCACTGCCTTCTTTCTTTTCTTCATTGTTCACCGGTTTAGTTGACCGTCTGGTTCTGACACCTTCTTCTGGACTTTTGTCTGTCTGGAGACCAAGCCTTGCATTGTTTTGACACTCTAAGCCTATTCTCAACTCCTCATTAGCCAATATCTTTGCCGTGGGCTTAATTCGACGAGATAACCTCTGTGTAGGCCCTAAGGCAGACTCATTATAAGATTTCTCTTTACGAGCTATGGCATTCGCTATCACATCATCCTTACTCCTTCTCCTACGTAGTCGAGGTGGTGTGTATGAGCTGTCAGACTCGTCATTCTCTGATAGACTAACAACCTTTTCTGTTTTTGGTGAAGCTGATGGATCACTGTCACATATCCACTCCCACTTACTTCTAGTACGGCTGGAACGTCTCGGCGTCGACTCTTCGGTTGACACGATTTTCATGTTACTGCTTTTGGTGCTTGTCTTCTCTGAACGGAAAGTTAACACTATGCGAGGCTTGGGTTCTTCACTCTCACCTTTGTCGGATTTTTTGCTTGTGTCGTGTTTCTCTACGCTCACGGTAAGGTTTTCGGTCGACGTGTGACTTTTGTCTGATTTTTTCTTATGCGGCGCTTCGTCATCCGTGTGCATCATGTCTTCAAGGCCTTCTTGAGGTCGAGACAGGTTTCTCTACTTTTTCTTTGCTTTTTTTATAAACGTCACTACAAGGTGTTATTATTGATTCAGTATAGCATAGGTAATAAGAAGGAGAAGCTTATCTTCGATTCAATAGAATGCAAACCACTGCTTTGCTTTGCAATTGTGCTACAGCTAGGCTAGGAGCATAGAACTTGCATAGAACGTAGTGATTATATTCTCTTTGGCTACAGCCAATAATTTTCCTTACTCTCTCTCTATCTCCTTACTGGCTAGCTACCTTTTAGTACATTACATCATATCGTAACTACGAATTGCTCTTCAAATTCAAATAATGTATGGCTACACAGCAATAACACATTTCACCTACGTTAGCTGATTCATTTTTACGAAACTCGAAACTAATTATGAAAAATAAACATAAAAAAATATACCAACCAAAGTCGAGTATTCAAGCAGTGTTTCCATTTTTAAAGATTTAGCTATATTTTAGGCAAAACGAAACGCCGGTAGTGTTGAAGATTTGGCGACATAATTTTAAATATCACTACATCAATCTTCAAAATTAATGATCTAGCTCCTGGTAAGAGGTAGCTAATTTCATTTATATAGTTTATTAGTAATAGTATATAGTTTAGTAACTAAACTATAAAACAACTACTAAACTAAACTTTAGTTTAGTGGTTGTTTTATTTTAATTTCATAAAATTATGTACCGACTTTTTTTTTTATAAATTATGTCAAGATCAAATTAAATAAATATTTTGTCAATAGATGATTTATGCCTTAGGGTTTTTTTTTTCAATTCTTAAGTGGAACATCTAGGGGAAACAAAATAGTTTGTAGAAACACTGATCCAAAGAGAATAAAATCTATTTGATTATCTTTGATTATAGTGATGTCATGACTTGAGTACGATTTTATCACTCGAGTGATTCAAGTCATTTAGACCGGCCGCATACTATAAGAAATTTTCTGTCAGAAATTTTCGGACGCCCGCCGGAAGGCACGTTTCTCATACATTTTGTTCTAGACCCCGCATACTATCCGAATTCTGACGTGTCTTACGTCCGCTTCGGATGAGCACCGGATGCAAACCATCGGACGTCCGAATTTTTTCTGATCAGAATGTCGGATGGCGCGCTCTCCATACATTTTGTACTAGACTCCGCACATCTATCCGAAATTCGCATCAGTTGTCGAGTGGACGCCGTGTGGTATGCACGCGTTCATTCTGTACCGCGAGATAAGATGATGATTTTTAATCTTCGAACGTAATTTTCATCGATTTTCAGACGTCAGATTAAACTGAAATTTTGCACACTTATCAAGTACCGATGACAATACAATAATTTGGCACCATCGAGCTGATCTGATGATGGATCCGGAAGGTAGGCACTGGAACTCCATAACGGAGCAACGTTTCCTAGCCGTGTTTGGGCTTTTTGGAATTGTCATGAAATGAACTTTGACCATGTATGGTTTTCAGGGTCTGATGATGGAGTAGGAGAGTAAGCACTGGAACTCCATAACGGAGCAACGTTTCCTAGCCGTGTTTGGGCTTGTAGGAATTGTCATGAAATGAACTTTGACCATGTATGGTTTTCAGGGTCTGATGATGGAGTAGGAGAGTAAGCACTGGAACTCCATAGTGGAGCATCGTATACTAGCCGTGTTTGGGCTTGTTGGAATTGTCGTAAGATGAACTTTGACCTTATATGGTTTGCAGGGTCTGATGATGGAGTAGGAGGGTTAGCACTGAAACTCCATAGTGGAGCATCGTATCCTAGCCGTGTTTGGGGTTGTTGGAAATGTCGTGAGATGAATTTTGACCATGTGTAGTTTTCAGGGTCTGATGATGAAGTCGGAGGGTTGGCACTGGAACCCCATAGCGGAGCATCGTATTCTAGCCGTGTTTGGGCGTATTGTAATCGTATTATGTGCATTTTGGCCAAATATGGTTTTCTGAGTTTGTTGGTGGAGTCAAAGAGTAGGCACTGAAGCTAAATACTCATTATAAATGTGAAATAAATTGATATTGGGTGAAAATATGGTATAAGTAACATAATAAAATGGTATGAATAATTTATGTTGACTAAAAAATAAAAAATAAATTACAGTTTAAAAAAACTAAAAAACACGCTTTAAAAAGCCCTGCACTAAAAAGTGTTAAATAATTATAAAATTGAACCTGAATATATTCTCTGTCTATCCCGTAAGGGCCTAAATGTAAGCAATTTTTGTAATTAAGTTCAATATTTGAATGAAAAGCGTGGGGCGCTTTTCCTTGTAAACTCAATAGAATTTCTAAGCATTATCATTATCATGAAGAAATATCGTAAATTACATAACGAAAAGCGCCACACACTTTTCATTCAAATATTGAACTTAATTACAAAAATTCCTTACATTTAGGCCCTTACGGGATAGACAGAGAATATATTCAGGTTCAATTTTATAATTATTTAACACTTTTTAGTGTAGGATCCTAACTAGGATCCTAACTGGGATCGCTCTGACTAGGAAGCAGAAGCTGTTCTAACTGCGATTACACCATCCTATTTCCTGGTTAGGAACCTAGTTAGGATCCTAAAAATAGGACGGTGTAATAAGTACTTAAGCTCAAACTCGCCGGATCGAAATTTCTGATAGGTGTGCGGAGTGGTTCCGGCGGGCGTCCGAAATTTTCTAACAGAAAATTTCTTATAGTATGCGGCCGCCCTTAAAGTGGAGTGGTGGGAGTGGTGTTCTCGAACCGCTCAACACATTCGAGTAACCTTCTCGCTAGAGTAATAGTATTCTATGGTAACCTGTAACCAGAAATAATATTTTGGACACGAGAGTTTTCTTTATTTTCAAGTATTGTAGTGGTTATTTCATTGGGTTATTTCATAGATTAAGGATATGCGGGTTATTTACCTCAATCAAGACGGAATTACTGTGTTGCCTGCCTTTTGGCGAACTGATTAATCATAGATTGTGCCTGTTGGCGATGTTTTTTCGTAATGCCATTGTAATGCATCGTACTGTGGGCGATTACGTAACTAAATTTCAATCATTTTTTAATTGAAATCGGTTCAATATATAGTCTGGCATACGAAAGTAGAACCTGAAAAAGCGCGGCAAATATAAAAAAAACTAGATGTGGTATCACTAAGTATAGTAGGAATAAATTGTTTTGATACTTCACAACAAATTTATATAAATATTAGGGTAAGTTTGATTTTCCTAAGTAATTATTTCCATGTAAATGTGTTAAAATTTTACATAAACTCGTTATATTCTATTTTTATATAAAATACTTTTAAATAAATGAATATCCTGGGATATTCCTCACATACGGTTATCTGATCCCAAATATATATTCAAATTCAAAAATAGTGGAAATTTTATTTTTTTTACCTTCGTAGAACAATATGTATAGATGTTTCAGTGATTAGCGACCGTAAAAGTTCATTTAGCATATTGTAGAATATTAAGGTGATCGAAAGAATGAGAAGGTGGATACTATAACACTGATTTAGCTATAAAGCCATTATGAATAAAGGTTTAGTATCAAAACTGGTTCAGTAAACTAGTTGACACTTTTTATGCCGGGTGACGAAAGTGACATTAATAAAATGTTGCCATGTAAAGAATTTCAATTACAGCCAGGCTCAACTTTCGTTTGCTAGACTCTAGCGGTTTTCTGATAACTTTTTTACGTTCTGATAACTGTAAATACAAACTGTGGTTCATTAGAAATGGAACCATTTCAATTTTGTAATATTTCTACCGATTCAGAGGTAATTTCAATCTGAATTTCATTGCAATAAAGTTACGTAATCCACGTACAGATAGTGGCATCTAATGTTATACCTATTGATATATCATCTACATCGAAATTTTTCATGCATCTTTTGTTACATGACTGTAGGTGTGTAGTTATAAAAACCAGGCACTTAAATCAAAACGCTTACAATTTTATAACTACCTATAAAAATTTAAGGGATGAAGGAAAGGTTAACGACACAAGCGAACCCTTTAATTATCCCAATCCTTTGTAAAAACAAAAGTTTGTCTAATCTTTTGTTTAACCGTTATCGGACGAACGAAAGTCCGTGCCATGACAAAAAACAGCATCTCTAATAAGTCTGTGTTATAAACATTCAACCAAGAATCTTATATAAGATTCTTGCATTCAACTTAGATGTCTATTGTATTACCACAACGCGTTTCTCATAATGCCTCTAAAATGTATCGAATAAAAAATATCGATGTATACTTACTCGATATTGAAGAATTTATAATACATCAGTTTGATTCGATGCATCGAGTGTTTTAATACAACGATGTATATCGTCGACTCATAAATCAACAATAATTTCTCTTGACTTTTTATTTTATAGACTACCTATCTATACCTACACAGCTGCGACCAAGAATCTTATATATAAAAATAAGATTCTTGGCTGCGACCAAACTTCTTTTTTTCACCGCCCAACCAAGGCGTGGATCACAGTTTTTTATTATAGTATGGCTCATTAATTAGTGTTTCATCTAACCATCGTGACATCCATGACTTTCATTTACATGATTAAATGTAAACGCAATACATTAAATACTAGCTGTTCGTGTCCGGCGTCGCCCGGGTGAAATTTATATATATAGCCTATGTTACTCTGTTATAAATTAGCTTTCTCCTTGTGCAAGATTTTTTAAAATGAGGCCAGTAATTGTATAGTTTATTAATTACAAACAAAATAAATTAAATTATTAAAAGAAACAAAAAACCCGACTGCGTAAAACATAAATTAACTGAAAAGAGAAAAACAAGCTCTTAAATCTATAGAATTTTGAATATAACTTGAATTTTATAAGGTATTGCAATCGGGGACAACCAATAACCTAAGTTTGTATTTTTTTGTAATATTTGTTAATCCCCGACTGCAATACCTTATAAAATTCAAGTTATATTCAAAATTCTATAGATTTAAGAGCTTGTTTTTCTCTTTTCAGTTAATTTATGTTTTACGCAGTCGGGTTTTTTGTTTCTTTTAATAATTTAATTTATTTCAGACTTTTTAGTTTTGTACAGTAAGAGTTGTATGTATTAGTAAGTAAATGAGCGATACGGTAAAGGAACGCTAACAACTATCCCAAATCTGTGATTTACGTATGGTAACGGCTCCGTACCTACTGTCCTTGCATTAAACGTGGTTTTTTGCAGTTTACGTCTAAATAGTAGCATAAAAGTATTACAATATATACATATATGGAATGGTCTATTTACAAGCTTTCATTTGATACCCATATTGTTATAATAACGAAACTTTTATTTTTAATATCCCCCCTATTTTTTTATTCTTAGGCGCTATATAAAAATAATATACCCTATGACACTCCCCCAGTCAAGACGTATCTAACAACACCTCATATGCTTAAATCCATCAAGACGTTTAGGCTGCAGAGCGGCACAAAGAAATAGACATACATACATACATACATACATACATACATACATACATACATACATACATACATACATACATACACTCGAAAAACATAACCCTCCTTCCGGGTCAGTCGGGTAAAAATCTTCTCTCTTTATTATTAATGTATATGTAGATAACAAGATTAATAAACATGATATATAAACTAGGTATTCTTGGAATAGATAAGAAATCTATAATAAAATAAATGAAGTTCTCAGAAGGCTGACTTACGAACTGGTGGTAAATTCAGTAGCTTTAACCTTCATAAGTGCCCTACTAGGGCCTTGACTTTGACTTTGAACTTTGAAATGGCTGTGACTTTGAATGCGATCGATAGAATTTAGCTGATTAGAAATTAAATTAGGGCTCACTCAGGAGGATACAACACTATTTTTATTTTACTTTACGAGAAGGTGGCAACCCACCAAATGTCATTTTCCTTTTTTTTACTACCAATTATAAAAAAAGGTGTTAAAAGAAACTGGTTTAATTTGTTCTTGGAAAGAAACCACAGATATGTACGTAAAGAAACAAAGAATGTAAAGAAACGGAACAAACCAACCAAGTAGAAAAGAAACCGCACTATACTAAAAGAGTTTGTAATTAGTACTTTTTATATAGCGGCAAATAGAAACTTCGGCTGCGCTTCGCCGATCAAACGTATCCTTAGTTATTTCCGTGCACAGTGGACAAATAGGGATTTACACCCAATTTAACGTAGTGGTTATATTCTCTTTGCACCCAATCTATAGCTTCAGGATGAACTCTCTATTTTTGAGTCCGGAGCATGTTTTACAAGGAGGATATTTTCACTCTACTTTACGGAAGCTACAAGAACCGAATACAAGTATAGAACCTCAGAATATAATGTATCCTGTATTTCTCTTGTAAGTATCAATTTGTTGAACTTTAATTATTGCAAGTTCTGTAAAACTTGAGCTTTTGGTGTAAGATAACATTGTGACACCATAGATAGGAGTTAGGAACTTTACTGTACCTACTTGGCTACGGTGGTAGTCTCTACAAGTTGAAAATCTGTAATCAAGTACCTACCGGCGTGTTACTGCAGTTGCATTTGAAAACCAGGTGCATTCTACATGCAATTGTATTTTATTTTAATGTTACAGGGAGAACGAAGATGCCATCCAGCCAGTATCCAGCATGCCAAATGTGTACAGATATGGCATCAACCAGCTGATCCCTGTCCTAAGTGATTTGGTACAGAAAGGACTCAAGTCAATCCTCATATTTGGAATTATTGAGACTTTAAAAAAGGTTTGTTATTTGTAGGCCATACTGAAATGACTTATATTGAATGGTTAGACTGATTGACACACTGCAGGTTGTGGTTTGATTCCTATCCAGTACAGAGAATTGTGTGCAACAAACTTTATAAAAGCATTTGTTCTGTATGATAGTATAGATAAAATAAAAATGATCACATTAGTAATATTCACATAGCTGCTTATGTTACAATTAATCGCTTGGCTCGTGGTTAAAAATATAACAATGACGTCAATTATTATAATAGGATGCACATCACTCGCGAGAACCAACGGGTTAACATATTTCAGTGCACCAATTTTAGAACACATGAATTTATAAACCATTACCCCCTTATTACAAAAGAAGGTTTAACGCAAGTTTAAATACAGTTTGATTCAAACTTATTGATGGCTTTGAATTTAATTATGGAACATTGGTTAGCAGTGAAAATGAAGGTTTATGTTATTTGATATGACTGTACCTGCGCAAAGCTATGCTTGTAGTGCACTTCACAGCTGCCATTAAGTTTGGTTCAGATTCTACCTCCCAAGCTAAGAATTAATTTATGTTATGGGAGAAATACACAATAAACAATTAATATAATAAATTCACGACATAGGATCCAAAAGGCACAAATGCAGACTCATCAGACAATCCAGTAATCAAAGCCTTGCCAAAACTCAAGGCAGCATTCCCACAACTCCTCATAGCGTGTGACGTATGCCTGTGTCCATACACTTCACATGGACACTGCGGACTTCTTACTCATACTGGGGCAATTGATCATGCTGAGTCAGTGAAGAGGATAGCTGAGGTTGCACTTAGTTATGCTAAAGCTGGTACGCAAAAAGAATATTTTTTTATGTCGATGATAGCTTGGTAGTAGCAACGTCGAATACCATGATGAAGGTCCCGACTCCCGATTTCAAATCCTACTATGAGCTTGAGCTTTCTGTGAAGGAAGACGTCGTGAATATACCGTAGTACGGTGGTAGGGTACTTTCTAGTACCCACCTGGCTGGCTTCCACCCTCATGTTCAAAACTGTCGCCAAGGACCTGCCGGTGTGTTCCGACAGCTGCACTTGACAGCCAGTTCGTTTCTAGGCTTTGTGTGCTTACCATCTGTTGATGATGGAAACCTGAAAAGAAATAAAAATATAAATTAATACCTTAAAACTATCTATTGTATAAATGTAAACTAAGAAAAATGTATAAAATAATATTATGTAAGTACTTACCTTGTTTGCTTATGCTATATCAGTGTATGTATCTACCTACCTACTAACATTGAAATAAATGGGTGGACGTTAGCCGTTTAGTCGTCTGCACACCGCTCTTAAAGCTACACGCTGTTCGACTAGCGATCCAATTTAACCGAAAAAGTCTCATCTTTTATTTAAATCTCAAACCAACGCCTCTGTCGTGTACAAAGCTGGTCATTCGAGTCAGATCTTCGTTGTTGAGAGTTAAAACTAAACCTGTAAGCAGGATGTCATTCCTCCGCACGCCGCGCAAACCCCACACACGTGGCGCATTGAAACGTGAGTTACTGGCTAACCAAGAAAAAGAGGAGACACTTGAAACGATGTCGGAAGTCATGGATAAAACAGTGTGTAAAAATAGCAGTGCACCAAGTGCGAAATTAGTCGATAAAAGTGTCACTCAAAGTGCGTCGTCTAGTGCCGTACGAAGGATGCAACTTGAACTTCAAGCTGCCCAATCGAAAATGCGTATCCAGTTGGAAGCCGCTGAAGCTGAAGCTGAGGCAAAATTAAAGGTAGCTCAAACCAAAGCACGACTCGAAACCGAATTGCTTGAAAAGAAATTAGAAGTGGAAATGGCCGAGTTGGAATCACGACGCTCTGAAAAATCATCAGTAAGCGGCGTACAAAAAGTAGAAAACTGGTTATATCGTTCTAACCAAGAAGAAAATAAGCAAAGCGAAGAAGTGTTACAAATTCAATCGAATCGTGATAATGAACAAGCCGCCTGCAGTAACGAAAAACCTCACGTTGACCGCCCAGACGTCCTCCACCAATCAGGCGACGCCAACGGTGGTAGTCGGGACGACCGCCAAGCTCAGCATAATGATGTTCACGAACCTTCTAGAAAGCAGAACAGTGATATAGATAACTTAGCTAATGCAATTCGTGATGCCATTAATGCCTCGTCTTCTAGAAGCGAAAATAAAGAATTGTTGACTAGGCTTGCCACATCGAAAGACTTACCTGTGTATTTCGGCGAACCAATGGAGTGGTTACAATTCAAGGAAGCTTACCATGAATCAACAAAGCTTTGTAAGTACAGTGATACTGAAAACATGTGGCGTTTACGCAAATGTTTGCGAGGTGATGCTAAAGATGCCGTCACTTCACTTTTGATAGGCGATACAAAGCCTGATGCTATAATCGCCACACTTGAACTGAGATTCGGCAGACCAGAGTACATTATGTTCAAAATAATGTCACAGCTAAAGAAATTACTACCATTGCCATCAGCCTACCACAGCGAAATTGTCACATTTTCAACAAAAATTAAAAATTATGTGGCTGCTACAGTGGCACTGAAACAAATTAATTATTTGCATAGCCCGGAAATGTTCAGTGTGATTGTGTCCAAGTTGCCAACTACATTGATATCAAAGTGGGCTGATTACTCTCACGATAAAGACAGTAAACCAAAACTAGAATTGCTAGCAGAGTTTTTACACGACGAAGCGATAAAAACTGCAAAATCAGGTGTAAGTCACATTTATAGCCAGTCTGATCGCAAGAAACCTGAGGAGCGTAAAAATCAATACGTTCTTCTACATAAAGACACCGAGAGCAAAGAAAACTGTAAATTCTGTAAGAAAAAACTAAATCATAACCTAGAACATTGCAGTGCTTTCAAACGAGCAATGAGAAGAGATCGCTGGCGTTTTGTACGCACTAATAACTTGTGCTACAAGTGCCTGGGCGCGCGTCATAGCGAGCCCTCAGTGTCAGTGTGTACAGCTGATGAGTGTGACGTGGACGGGTGCGGGCAGCCGCACCACCGCCTGTTGCACTGGGTCCAGCGCAAGGAGCAGGCCGTGCTACACACCGAAGCGCGCGGACAGCCCGCTAGCGTGTCCGCGCTGACGCCGCCTTCCGAGCCGTGCCGCGCCGACGCCGGCGCCGCTGACGACGACTACGACGGCGATAGCGACACCGATACTGGTGCCGATGCAGGCTCCGACAACGACGTCACTGTAGCGCATGCGAGTGCATCAGTTTCCCAACAAGTGTTCCTAAAAATAGTGCCCGTTACCGTGTTCGGTCCTAGTGGTAGTGTTCATACTCATGCGTTACTCGATGACGGTGCAACCGTGACTCTTATCGCGAGTGACATCTGTGAAAAGATTGGAGTTAACGGCAAAAGCATTACAATGCGTGCACGCAGTGCATGGGACTCAGGTGAGCTTGTGTGCCAAACTGAAATCATAAACTGCCATTTAAGTAACAGTGATGGTGAACGATACACATTACAAGCTCGAAAATTAAATGAACTGAACTTGCCGACTCAGCGTATTTCATCTAAGATTTTAGCTAAATTTAATAATGCTAAATATAAGTTTTGTTATTGTAATGTACGGCCTAAGATATTAATTGGTCAGGATAACTATCATTTGATTACACCTTTAATTTGTATTGGGGGGAAAACAGGTGAACCATTCATCACAAAGACACCACTTGGCTGGTGTATGCATGGGATGGTTAGTACGGTGTGTAAAAACAAATTGGCTGATCGCTTCGTCGCACACTCATCGTGTTGTGAAGTTAGCGCTCGCGCCACTCATAGCATTGCGGCCGAACTCCGGGCCGGATCCGCGGAAACTTCACACTTGTTTACTATCCAGTGCAGCGAGCCCTCAACGACCGCGCTACCCACCGTATCCCCTGCAGGTAATAATGATAATATACAACATAATTATAGAAAAATAAGTAAATATTGCTGTGAATGCGACTCCAAGTTGCACGAGGAACTACGCCGCGCATTTGCGATAGATTCAATTGGAATTTCTAATAAGACACGCCAACATCCTGACGAGATACGAGCTGTATCTATTTTGGATAAAACCTCAAAGTTTGTAGACGGTCAGTGGTCCGTGGGTTTGCCGTGGAAGTATGATATGTTTGAAATGCCTGAATCATACCCTAATGCTTTAAAAAGATTGAATTTAGTAGAACGAAAAATATTAAAAAATTCAGATTATGCAACACGTTACCGCGAAAGAGTACAGCATTTACTTAGTAATGATTACGCACGAGAGTTAACGAAAGATGAGTGCAGTCAACTTATTTGGTATTTACCACATTTCGGGGTGGATAACCCTAATAAAAAGAAATTACGTTTGGTATTCGATGCCGCTGCCAAAACTCGCGGAAGCTCATTAAACGATTATCTATTACAGGGACCAGACTTGTTACAATCTCTTTATGGAATAATGTTAAGATTTCGTGAGAAACCTATAGGTATTATAGGTGACATAAAGGACATGTTTCTCAGGATAAAAATTAGAGCGGAGGATCAGCACGCCTTCAGATTCTTGTGGAGAGATAAAGGAGAACTAAAGACGTATGTAATGAATTCTTTAATATTTGGAGCTAACTGTTCTCCGTTTATAGCCCAGTATATTAATCAGAATTTAAATGTATCCCGATTCCAGGATCAGATTCCAGAAGCCGTCGCTGCTATACGAAACTCGCAGTACATGGATGACTATATCGATAGCCTGGATGATGAGATCTCAGCTAAGAACAGAATAGAACAAGTAACTTTTATTCATAAGAAAGGAGGTTTTCAAATGCGAAATTGGATGAGCAATAGTTCGACTGTACTACATAATATGCCACAAGAAACCTTAAGTGAAAATGCCGTAAGATTCAAGATTGAAAGTCAACCAGAACGTACACTTGGATTACTCTGGTATCCAGCAAAAGATATGTTGGCATTCGACCTATCTCTGAAACGTATTCCTAGTGATATATTACAATGCAAACGGAAACCCACCAAACGAGAATTGTTAAGAATTATAATGTCAATTTATGATGTACTTGGATTTCTTGGTCCGTTCACAATTAAAGCAAAAATCATAATGAGAGATGCTTGGCAAAGTAAATTACAATGGGATCAGGAAATAATTGATGAGTTATTTTCGCCTTTTCGTGAATGGATTAAACAATTACAGAACATAGAAAATATTCGCATACCCAGATGGTATTTTAATAGATACAAACAAGGCTCTAATTTGCATGGACTCTCAAGCAAACTTTACGAACATGATGACGTAACTTATACTACGAGTGCTCGCGAGGCGACAACACTGCAGTTACATGTATTTTGTGATGCATCGCCGACCGCGTACGCAGCCGTCGCCTACTGGCGTAAGCGAGCTAGCGATGGAAATACTTGTGTCGCATTTATTGCTAGCAAAAGCCGTATAGCACCCACAAAACTCGTTACAATACCGAGGCTTGAGTTGCAGGGAGCATTATTGGCCTGTCGATTAGCAAATACCATTACAAAGGAACACAGAATACAGCCCAATGATATATTTTATTGGTCGGATTCTACCACAGTACTTCATTGGATAAAAAATCAACACAGAAAATATAAAACGTTTATCGCTAACAGATTAGGCGAGATTGATGAAATGAGTAAACCACATCAATGGAACTACGTTCCTACAAGTATGAACGTTGCCGATCTCGCGACAAAAGAAAGCGATTTTAAACTACAAAACGACTCTGAATGGTTTTCGGGACCGCCTTTCTTGTACTTCAGTAAACAGAGCTGGCCGCACGCACCTGAAATAAAGGAAAAAATTAGTGATGAGCTCTTGGAAACAATACACAATACCAATTTAATTGAAGTCAAGATACAGGACCTCCCAGTCCCTGATCCTATTCGTTTTTCAAGCTGGCTACGACTGCTACGATGTACCGCCACTGTCCTTTTGAGTGTAGAGAAACTGAAAAAGAATAAAAATACATGCATTAATGAAGAGTTAATGAGAAAAGCCGAAATCTTAATGCTTCGCCATTCACAATCACAAACCTTTCAACAAGAAATAAACCTTCTCAAGCAAGGCAAAGAAATTGAACGCAACAGTCGATTACTTACCTTGACGCCTTATTTAGATAAAGAAGGCTTGCTTCGCGTTGGTGGTCGGATTGCAGCGGCTACTGGCGTTACCATGGAAATCAAGAACCCAATCATTTTAGATGGAAATCACCATACATCAAGGCTAATTGTGAAACAATATCACATAATGGCAGCTCACTCCTGTAACGAAACCGTAGTCAATGAGTTACGTCAAAAATATTGGCTTTTGAGATTGAGACCTACTGTGCGAACTGTCGCTTCAAAGTGTATAATTTGTCGTATACGTAAAGCGACCCCTAGACCCCCGCGACTTGGAGACCTACCTGAAGCCCGATTAACACATCACCAGAGGCCATTTACTATCTGTGGCATAGATTTATTCGGACCTATGGAAGTGACGATGGGAAGACAGAGACAGAAACGGTATGGAGTACTCTTTACTTGTCTTACTGTACGAGCAGTTCATATTGAACTTGTCTCATCATTAACAGCTGATTCGATGATTATGGTTTTGCGAAGAATGGCGTCCCGTCGAGGCTGGCCTCGCACGATTATCTCAGACAATGGCACGAATTTTCATGGCGCCGAGTCCGAACTGAGGAGATCATTCGCTGACCTGGACCAAAGCAAGATAATGAGTGACGCTCTCAATACCGGAGTAAACTGGAAATTTATACCACCTGCAAGTCCACATATGGGTGGGGCATGGGAAAGACTCATCAGAAGTGTAAAAAATGCTTTGAAAGTCGTACTGCGAGAAAGGGCACCGAAAGAAGAAATATTGGCTACGCTGCTTGCTGAAATAGAAAATATAATTAATAGTAGACCTCTTACTCATGTGTCTGTGGACCCCCGTAGTCCAGAATCATTGACCCCTAACCATTTTTTGATAGGCTCGTCTTCAAACTTACCTGTGTCCGGAGTATTCGATGACGGAGATCTGTACCTACGTCGGCAGTGGCGTGCTGCTCAGCGCTTAGCTGACCTTTTCTGGAACCGTTGGATGAAGGAGATCTTGCCAACCCTCATACCTCGTCGTAAATGGAATCAGGAAGGAGCGGTTTTGAAAGTAGGTGATTTCGTAGTAGTAGTAGACCCATCATCGCCGCGTAACATCTGGCCGAAGGGAATAATACAAGCTGTTTACCCTGGACGCGATGGACGGGTAAGAGTTGTTGATATTAAAACTACGACAGGTGTGATGAAGCGACCAGCCACTCGCGTGGCTCCTATACTACTCGATGATGAGTGTCAGCTACCTGACACTGGGGGGGAGAATGTTGATGATGGAAACCTGAAAAGAAATAAAAATATAAATTAATACCTTAAAACTATCTATTGTATAAATGTAAACTAAGAAAAATTTATAAAATAATATTATGTAAGTACTTACCTTGTTTGCTTATGCTATATCAGTGTATGTATCTACCTACCTACTAACATTGAAATAAATGGGTGGACGTTAGCCGTTTAGTCGTCTGCACACCGCTCTTAAAGCTACACGCTGTTCGACTAGCGATCCAATTTAACCGAAAAAGTCTCATCTTTTATTTAAATCTCAAACCAACGCCTCTGTCGTGTACACCATCTTTGGCTACATCATTACTTACCGTGGTGAGATTGTAGGCAAACACAGTAGTCTATGCATAGTAAAAATATATAACATGTGATTATTGGTACACCATATTTTCCATATAAAGTAGAAAAAAGAGTTTCTATAATGTTTCCAGACTGGCTTCCAAACTTCAAGTTGAAAATCTCTTGCCAAGAATCTACCCAGCGGGTTCAAGCACACAACACAACACTTGAAAACCAGTTCCTTCCACAGGCCTATTCACAGTAAAAGATATTTATTATATTTTTGGTTTCAGGTGCTCATATAGTGGCTCCATCTGATATGATGGATAACAGAATAAAAGCAATTAAGGAGGCTTTAATCTCATTCAAACTGCAGAATCGGGTAAATTTAATTTTTTCTTTCTCCAACTTTTTATGCCAGAGTTTTGTATCAAGCAATAAGCTTTTTGTGGGGACTTTTTGTTAACTGTACTAGCATTGTCATCCAATATACTAATGTACACAAAATATCAAGTCAATCCAATCACTGGAAGTGTGTGAAATTCGTCTTGCAAGATTAGACCTGAACATACAGACATTGCAAGTTAAATTAAAGCTTGTAAAAAGGATAAATCATGTTGATTGCCCCGAGATGGTGCTAGAATTACCAGATAATTCATATTTTTTTCATATTTATATGATGATGATGTGGCCAAAGGTGGCTTTCACAAGCTTGGATTGAAAAATAATGTAGTATAATGTAAGTTTGTCCACATTGCAGGTGTCAGTGCTATCGTACTCGTGTAAATTCGCGTCGTCGATGTACGGCCCGTTCCGCGACACGATGAAGAGTTCTCCGATGGAGGGCGACAGGAAGTGCTACCAGCTGCCGCCCGGGAGCGCCGGCCTCGCTGCTAGGGCTGCGGTAAGGGCTCCAACATACTCGTACTGTCCTCTGGCACACCTGACTCACTTCACATTTCAGGCAGAAAGACCTATGTACAGTCGAGGACATAAGTATGTATACAGTGATACTGTATTTCACATAGGATGAGTCGTCGAGGTCAACGGTTTTTTACCAATATCTAGTGAAATCCCGTGAAGTGAAATCCCCTAATGAAGTGAAAAATTTGATTACTCTGAAATAGTACTCACAATATTTCATGAAACCTCGCTTTATCATAGTATTCCTTTATTATATCGAAATGAACATTAACCATTGAGAAATCTAATAAAATACCATGTGTCACCGAACTCATGCTATTTGAAATCTACTATAGTGAAATTCAACGATTAAATTTATGCGAAATTGGTGCCGATTCTGTTGTAAATCGCACTAAACTAATTTTTGTCACATCACATCTCTTTCTTGCGAACATTATTGAAAGAGGATAGAACATATTTAAAGCTATCAAATTAGTCTCTGCCGTCTTCATTTGCGGGTATTTAGACGTAACCGCGATAGATGGCGACTAAATTAATATTGAACGCAATCATTGGACTAATTTTACAGGACAAAATTTCTTACATCCTTTTCTTATATTCCTTATTAGAAAGTGACATAGTGAGACTAAAATTAGTTTAGTTGTAGTGTTATACCAGAATCAGCACCATTATACAGGTAGAATTTTTTAACATTATGATTTGTGTAATATATCAACATCGAATCAATGAACAGTGTGAGAAAATTGCTTTAAAATTTCACAAAGTGTATACATATTTATGTCCTCGACTATACTCGCAAGTAGACAGGTGCCACATGCAAGTTGTCAGTTTGTCCCTGCCTTAGGTCACTGCCCATGACACACCTGCGACGTGCCACCACGTTAGTGATATCACTCAGCGACATTATAGTCTCTGGAATAGGAAATAGAGTACTCAGGAACGCGTAGAAACCGCAGGCGAAAGCTAGTTTTATATAAATACGTAAAAATCGAAATACGATATTTTCACTGCTTTTTGTTGGAAGATGTCCAAAATTCTTCTAAAATTGTAAAGGTCGGCAACATATTGGTAATCTGAGGGAACTAAACGTAAGATTAGGTAACGTACGATGGAGCTGACTGGGAACAGGGCATATGCTCCTTTGCCGGGGTGGCGACGCCGTTCGTGAAAACGGACGGAGTATTGGGGTTGGCTTTTGCTAGAGTTATTGCAATTTTTTTTAAATATGGTCTTTTGTCCGGTTTTTAACATGCCGTCCATGAGTCGAGTGTCTATAAGTTCCTCAATTTTTTTTGTAGTGGTCGGTAGTCAGCCGTCATTGGCCGTGAAAATGCAAGCAGCATTTTCACCTTTCCTACATAGAGATGTTTTAGGTTGTTGGATGTTTTAGGGTTCCGTACCCAAAAGCTAAAACGGGACCCTATTACTAAGACTCCGCTGTCCGTCCGTTTGTCACCAGGCTGTATCTCATGAACGGTAATAGGTAGACAACTGACATTTTCAGAGAATATATATTTCTATTGCCGCTATAACAAAAAATAAATTATATTAAAAATTAAAGGGGGCGCCCATATAACAAACGTCTTTTTTTTTGGTATGTATTTTGTTTTCAAAGCATAATGAGTTAGTTAATATTGTACGGAACCCTCCGTTTGCGAGTCCGACTCGCACTTGGCCGGTTTTTTAATGTGTCACGCTGAAAATGCTTTTTGTTAGTAGGCGAGGGATGTCGCAGAAGGTGCCGACTTCCTGATGGTGAAGCCCGGATTACCGTACTTGGACATTGTCAGACAAACTAAAGACAAGTACCCGCATCATCCATTATTTATTTATCAGGTAATACCATATAACATTCAACAGTACTACGGTAATACATCCTTTTTATTGTAAATGCGAAAGTTGTTTACCTTTTCACATATAACGCCTAACCGATACCTACTCTGTACCTCTGCCTACCCTTTCTTATTTTTGAACCGTCATGAATATATTCACGATATCCTAAAATGTTCCTTTAAAATAAAAAAAAATAAAAAACATTTATTTCAGACCGATAAGTCCATATTTGTTAGTATTACATCATTATATAATAAATTAATAATAGGGTTAGTATCTCATAATTCACAATTAATTAAAATAAAAACAACACAAAACATTTAACACAATTAATTGATATACCTAGGGCGCCTCCCTGATGCACTAGGCACATGCACATGCACGTGCATCCAGTGCTTCTGAATGGCGCAGTCAGGTTTCTCAGCAATGACCTTCAAAATGCTATTGGTGCTCCCACGCACCCTGTGCATCAGTGACGCGATTCTTTTGCGCTGGACAGTATAAAAATCGTCAGTGTGTGCATGTGCGAACATAGCTGATGCACTGCAGTATCGTGGGAGCCCCAGCAGGATCCTGAAGGCATTATTATATTGAACTCTGAGGGCATTGTATGCCCTCTGCGTATATCTGACCCACAGAGCGCACGTGTACATAGATTGGCAAAATGCCTTGAATAAGGTGATTTTCACCTCGGCCGTACAGCTTGAAAACCTGCGGGCCAGCATGTTGCATCGAACAGCCAACAAATTAAGAAATCTATCTAATATAAATTACCAACTACAAAATAAAAGCAACTTAATAATAATAATGTACATATTAACATTTGAAGGTGTCTGGCGAGTATGCGATGATCTGCAAGAGTGGCGACTCCAACGAAGTGCAGAACACCCTCATGGAAACCCTGACGTGCATGAGGCGAGCTGGTCAGTATACAAACATACGTCTCATTTCTAAGAGAGGTAGAGCATAGCATTTTTTTGCTCAGAGCAGCAGCTCGACTGGGGAAGAATGGAGGTACAGTCGAAGTCATAAAAATGTATACACTTAATGATTGAAATTATGAGATATTCTCCAGTGGAGAAAGAAGATAAAGAAACAGAATACCGCAGCCAAATAACTTTGTGTTACTGCGCCTGAGTAAGGTCGCCAGAGCTCATTGGGGAGGGAAGGGTCGGTAAGGAGTAAGTGATGCCTCGTGTGTTGCAAGCGTCCATATGGTTACGGTAAGCGTATGCTTGTTTGCCAACTTGAGGTCATCACTTACTATAACAGTACCGCTACGCCTCCGTAAGAACTCGCGCTCCAAATGAAGCCTTTAAATGTAAAGTTTTGCAATGACAAGATAAAATAGTTGACGGGTCGCGGCAAGCATCAACTATTTCGACTTGTCGCCATAATATTTACTGGATGGACGGCAAGTTTTTGCTGAATTGGTAACTATTTTATCTTGTCATTGCAAAACTTTGCTTAAGGCGGTTAACACACTGCCACGCACCACGCAGCGTAGTGCGTGAATGCGTGTTTTAAGTATCTCCGTTTGTATAGAAAACACGCACAGGCCAACACATAGAAAATGCATCCACCCTCGTTCATTTTCGTTCGTTGACAAGCAACATGATGCGTGATGCGTGGCAGTGAGTTAACCGCCTAAATGCACATGACTTAAAGCCTCATTTAGATGGCGATTTCTTGCTAAGGCGTAGCGGTACACTCGGCTCCCTTATCGTGTAATACCGCCTCGTTTGTAATGACCAACTTAGCACACATGTATCATAATGTACTATTGCAATCACTGTCCAACTATACATTCGATTATCAGGACGTGTTCTTCATTCAGAGGACGTGTTACAATAATTTATTGACATTAATTTTGTTGCAGGGGCTGATTGCATCATTACATACTTCGCGCCACTTATTTTAAGCATAATATCGAAACAATCATAATTATATTTTTTTTATTACGTTCCTGAAGGATTAAAATGTCACTCAAGCAATATTCGTAAAATATCCATTCATTTTATACAATTCAAATCTTATAAAATCTGATTTAATTTTCCGTAGAATCAGCTGTGAATTCAACAATATTGCTTGAGTGGTATTATAAGACCTGTTGAGCGATGGTTCGGGTTATACTTGATAATATTATGATAATCTGTTGTAATTAAAATTTTATAAATTTATTTGAATTTCATAAGTACAGAGACTGTTGTTAGTTTTTAGAATAATGAAAATGTTATTAAAGTTTTTGACCACATTGTTTTTCCTTGTTTCATTGCCAACTCATAATTTTCCTCGCCTAGAAAGGCCGAATACCTAATGGACTATTGAGTGGAGAAAGCTTTTGTAACAATAAATTTGATTTTTGGTATCCCTGTCAGAGAACTATATCTCAAGAACTAAAGAACCACGCAAAAAGATGGTTGCGTTCGTTTTGTCGGTAATTTATTACGAAATTATAAAAAGAATACTTGAAATATAACTAAAAAAAAAAATGGTGCCGATTCTGTTATAGATCGCACTAAACTAATTTTAGTCACATCTCATCTCTTTCTTACGAACATTATTGAAAAAGAATAGAACATATTTTAAGTTGTCAAGTTAGTCTTTGCCGTCTTATTTTGCGTGTATTTAGGCGTAACCGCGATAGATGGCGACTACATTTATATTGAAGTCAAAGTCAAAGTCAAAGCCATTTATTCAATTTAGGCCCTAGTAGGGCACTTATGAAGGTCAAAGCTACTGAAGTTACCACCAGTTCGTAAGTCGGCCTTCAACTGAGAAGAACAGGCAAGAAACTCAGCAAGGTTACATTTTTTAAATATTTTTTTGAACAATCTGACTATTGGCTATTTTATTCCAAAACACTATACATACATACGTTTTATTTTACAAAATAAAATACACAAACATAAACATAAAATATTGAAAACAAGTATTGGACTAATTTGACAGGACTAAATTTCTTACATCCTTTTCTTATGTTCTTTGTTAGAAAGAGACATAGTGACATTAAATTAGTTTAGTTGTGAACAACAGAATCAGGGCCATTGTCACATTTATTTTCATAAGACTTATTTCAACTCAACTGATTTCCAAATGTATGTTATTCCGGTAACATGATAACAATACAATAATAATGCTACCATCGAGCTGGTCTAATTGATGATGGAGCTGGAAGATGGGTAACTGAACTTGATATAGCCAAAATAGCGGACTGCTAGTTTTAAGTACATGTACAGTCGCGGTCATGTACCAAGTATAAAGTATATTTAGGTGTTCGAGCCTCTGCTTGACCCACATTGAGATCAACACCTTCATACATCGTGGTTTATTGTCATAGTTTGTCCTAAAGAGTATAGATGGCGCCAGTGTCTCGGCGGCCATCTTGTTACCGACATCTGTGCCGTCTGGTTCGCGGTGAGCGTTTTGAGATCAGTACGCTTTCAAACATCGTGTGAATAAGACGCATACTAATTGAGAAATAATTTCATGAAAACTTTGCAGGTATGTTGGAATAATATACCAATCACACCCTACTTAAATGGGATATTGCAGTTCGTCTTATGGACAGCTCTATAGTTATTATACTTTTATTTGGGGGATGTCCGATCGTATATTCGCTTAGAATAACGTAATAGAAGACACCCTCATATTGACTTCACAATATACGGGCTTAACCGTTGGCAGGCTTCACAGCCGTTGGCACAGGCTACATAGCCGTGAGTTGGCTGCATAGCCGTCAGTAGACTGCATAGCCGTCAGTAGGCTACACAGCCGCCAGTAGGCTGCACAGCCGTCAGTATGCTGCACAGCCGTCAGTATGCTGCGCAGACTTCAGTAGGCTGCACAGCCGTCAGTAGGCTGCACAGCCGTCTATAGGCTGCACAGCCATCAATAGGCTGCACAGCCGTCAGTAGGCCGCAGAGCCTTCATTTTTAGTGAGCCACATCGACGTTATTAGACTTTTCTGTCTTGCAGTGAATGTCCTGTTCAGCATATTCACGAGCAGTTATATTCTTTTCAGATCCCAAATGGCTCTCAAAACTTTTGACGAAATTACTAAATGGACACCTCCTGATGAGGAGACAGAGCCTTACTCGAAGCTAATTCAAGTTCTGGAAGAATACTATCCACCAGATTGGAAGTCATGGCAAATAGTTCCTCATTCATATGAACAACTCTTCGGGAAAACTATATCTTCAGACACCGAATGCAGACTTCGATTCGCTGTACCCACAGTGGATTTAATAGAATGTTTCGATATAAACGCCACTTCTATGAGCGAACGTAAGTTTAAACTTATTAAAAGAAAATTACTTAGCTGGCCTATAGGTCGCGCTATCATATATGCTCCTCATGCACTTATGGAGCAGATTCATATCGAAGCGCATTACGTGCACTTTATGGACACCGTAAAGCAGCTTAAGCCTAAGTTAATATCAAGGAATGAAGCTTCATCCCTTTTGAACGAAAAGAGGGGTGGGGGGAGAACTCCTTCACCCAGTCATGCCTCAAGCTACAGTAGGGACCACGTTGGTCACAGCAGAAAACGCACTTGGACTGAAGATCAGACAGAACCTCCAAAAGAAAAACAATCGAAAAGAGAAGATAAACTTCTGGAGATGATACAAAAACAAAACGAAATGTTTAGTCAACTAGTGGAAATGTCTTCTAAACAATGTACAAGTATTAATGATTTAAAAAATCATCTATCACCTCAGAAACCACAGAATGAAAACTTGAACCAATCTTTTGAATCTGTAACGAGCACACAAAATGAGGATGAAATCTATAGTAACCTTGGACAAATTCCATCCACTTCAGGTTATATTCCTACTGATAACACGAACGAAGATTCCCACTCTTGGCACGCGCCTGAGTTCCACCTTGGCGAAGAACCGACTATACTTAGAATCTCCACCCCTGTGGAGGGACTATTCGACTTTGCTCCACTGACAACAGAGACCGAGCCTAAAATATCGGAAGCTATACCCGAATTAGTTAAACAAGGGACTTCGTGCCAAAGACTGGATTCTAATGGCTGGAGTAACATAAGATACGCGGACGTTCAAAAACAGTTCCAAGCTACTCCAATTTTCTCAAACTTACAAATGAACACTATTTTGGCCAGCATAACACCATCATGGCAACAAATATCTACCTTAGAAAAAACAGACCTCAGCCTAGGCGCAATATCATATGGCTTGCTAATGCAGAGACATCATTTTCAATTGATCTACGATACAAGCTCTCAAGAAGTTAAAAAGAGTATTAGCAAGAACTTCCTGGCCCCTGAATCACATTTCAAGAAAACTTCCGATGCTTTGTTACAGTATGTATGTGGAAGACGCGCAGAAATAATCCGTCAACGCAGATCTGTAATAAGAACACATGCAGAACCTAAACGAAATGCTTCACAAGATTCCGCCATCCAATACTCATTTGTTTAGAGAACCGGACCTGTCAAATCTTATAAAAGAGCAAGGAGGAGTCAACAAATTTTTTCTCGATAATAGAAAACAAGTTAAAAGGTCAGCCGAAAAACGACCTAGCCACATTCAGAGGAAACAGCCCTTTCGCTCTCAACAGAGAGACAAGCCCCCGTCACAGCAAAAACCCAACGGTAAAAAATTTGATACGGGCGGCACCAGGAAATTTCAACGCCCAAATCAATTTAAAGGGCAAACCAAACCATAAATTCAAAGCAGGTCAGGTAAGAGAAAAAATAACTAACTGGGTAAACGTTGGTGCTCCCAAAGCCATAATTTCTATTCTATCCGGGTATAGAATCCCCTTCATAAAAAAACCTCCACTAATTAATTTGTGTCATGTAAATGGATTTCGTTATATGACTAAAACGTCTCCAACTATGGCTAATGCTCTACAAGATATGAGAGAATCTGGTGCAATTGTCGTCAGCTCAGCTAACAGGGGATTCCTTTCACAAATGTTCACTAGGACTAAAACAGATGGCTCAAATAGACCAATTTTTAATTTAAAACGTTTAAATGCTTATCTGAAACCCTATAAATTTCGTCTTCTTAACTTATTTAAAGTACCATCTTTCTTAAAACCAGATGATTACATGATTAAAGTCGATTTATCGCAGGCATATTATCATATTCCTATTGTTGAATCACACCAAAAATTCTTATGCTTCGCTTACGAAGGACACTTCTACCAAATGACATGCTTACCTTTCGGTTTAGCTACAGCACCAAATGCTTTTGCCAAAATAACTAACTGGTTGGCAAATTATTGCAGGGAACAAGGACTGAGAATAGTTGTCTACTTAGACGACTTTCTAGTCGTTCACCAAGATCCACAAGTTCTCCAACAACACGGCGAATTCCTCATAAATCTTCTTCAGTACTTAGGATGGTGTGTAAACTTCAAAAAATCCCAACTCAATCCGATAAAAAGTCTAGAATTCTTGGGGATCCTATGGGACACTCAACGCAACGTAAAAGCGCTTCCAGAAAACAAGATTTTGGAAAACAGAAAGGCAATCACAAAATTGTTAAATCAAAAGTATTGGAGCTGGAAATCGGCAAAAAATATTTTGGGAAGACTAACATTCGCAATGTTCGTAGTTCCCTTGGGAAGATTACATTGTCGGTTAATTCAGATAAATGCAAACCGACTGCCACAAAACAGACCCTACAAAAAATTCCCAATACCAGCAGATGTCACTCGAGAACTAAATTGGTGGTTGAACAAATTTACAGAAAGCACAAGAATATTCCAGAGTGCCCCAACTACATTCATAGTAACAGATGCAGCAGACGAAGGATGGGGAGCAACAGTAAACTCAGTTCGATTAAGTGGCCACTGGCATCGCAATCAGAAATGTTGGCACAGCAATCAAAAAGAACTGTGGGCACTTTACAATGTCCTGAACATCAAAGGACCGGAACTAAGCGGAACCTCGGTGACACTGCAAACCGACAACAAGACGGTCGTAGCGTATATCACAAAACAGGGTGGTACAAAATCGTTGAAGCTTCTGAATATGACGTTCCAAATTTTTCATCAATTGGAAAAATACAACATCCACCTCTCTGCCCGATACCTACCAGGCCGCTACAACGGGATAGCAGACAGCCTGTCTCGGTTCAACAGTCTACCGGAGTGGCACCTGAGCAGAGACATGACTCAAATAATATTCGAAATTTTCGGAACTCCTCAGGTGGACCTATTCGCATCGGCAAACTCTGCTGTCGTGAAAACCTATGTGACGGAAGATGCTCGAGACCGGAGAGCTCTGTTTATAGACGCATTCAGCCAACCATGGAATTTCGACCTGGCCTATGCCTTTCCACCACCGAGCCTAATACCTCGAGTCCTTCACCATCTGGACAAATGTACAGGAACTTACCTTGTAGTAGCTCCGAAGTGGGAGAAGACGTTCTGGAGATCACAGCTGAGACAGCGATCCATAAAACCTCCGCTATCAATCCAGAACCTAGAGAAGCATCTAGTGGACCTCCGGACAAACAGACCCCCACCAGCGATAGAAACATTACAATTGCAGGTTTGGCAAATACAGGGTGGTCAAATCTCATAAAAAATTGGCACCAAACCAATATCGACCTATTAGATTCATCATGGCGCAGGTCGACGCAAAAAACCTACAAACCTACGTGGAATAGATGGGTTCTATGGTGTTTGAGTAATAAACATCCCATTTGCAACCCATCGCCTGACCAAGTGGCACAATTTCTTTGTTTTCTCCACAATGAGGTCAAGCTTGCACCCAAAACGATAATGGTGCATAAATCCGTAGTTGTCAACTTTGCTAATCCCGTGGATGCAGAATTGATAAATAGTCATCCTTTAATAAGACATACAATAAAAGGTATCCAGTCTCAACAAACAATAATAAGAAGGCCGCCTATTTGGAGTGTCGATAAACTAGTAAATTTTCTTAATATCTACAGTGTAAACGAGGACAGTTTATTTGAAGTTTCCAGACACGTCTGTGCACTTCTTCTACTTGCATCAGGCAGAAGAGTGCATGACCTAACTCTGTTAGAAACAGATTCTCAATCCCTGATTGACCTAGATACACAAATAATATTATGGCCTAAGTACGGCTCTAAGACTGATTCCAATAATCATCGTCAATCAGGATGGAAATTACTACAAAACAGCAATCAGAAACTAGACATGGTCTCTTGGATTCGTACACTAATGAAAGTGTCAAAGCTAAGAAGAGAGAGCCAAAAAGGCCTTAACAGTCTTTTTATTTCGACAAGAGGAAAAGTACGCAGTGCCTCACGGACTGTAATTGCAGGATGGATAAGTACTTTATTCAAAGAGGCTAAGATTTCGGGAACAGCGGGTAGCTTTCGAGCTGCAGTTGCATCCGATATTCTTCATAAGAAACATGAATCGGTTGATGATGTTCTTAAGCGCGGAAATTGGAAATCACAAAAAACAGTATTTAACCATTATTTTAGGGATATTAATTCGCCCTCTAATAATCTTGTAATAAATCCTACCTTAAGTAGTTTCGTAGCAACATAACACGTTGATTGTATATTATTAAATAATAAGTATCATTATAAATCATTTATAAAAGAGAAGAAAATATTATGTTTCGTTAAGTTTTACATTGATTGTTAATATTAAATTTTTCATTTAATATAAAATATTATTAATTATATTTTGTTTTAATTGAAAGTCACAGTACGCAATCAGTGCCGTCAGAATATAAACACGTCTCAATGTGGGTCAAGCAGAGGCTCGAACACCTAAATAGAACCGTTTTCCCCCCGAAGGGTAGAAAACGATTATTTAGGTTTCAGCCGAAGCTTGACCCACACAAATAAATCCTTGACGACCCTTTTTGAAAGGTACTGATCTCAAAACGCTCACCGCGAACCAGACGGCACAGATGTCGGTAACAAGATGGCCGCCGAGACACTGGCGCCATCTATACTCTTTAGGACAAACTATGACAATAAACCACGATGTATGAAGGTGTTGATCTCAATGTGGGTCAAGCTTCGGCTGAAACCTAAATAATCGTTTTCTACCCTTCGGGGGGAAAACGGTTCTATTTATGGGCTTTCGCATTTTTATTATTTATTAGGAAGTAGCATTATATCTTCTTTTATTTCAAAACTGTTTTGCAATCATCGTCAGATATTTCATGATTTTTTGTTCCTACTGATCACTCATAGTAGGTTACATTCGCAGCTATCTAAGCAACGATGACGTGTTACACAATTTGATTGCGTTTACTTTAGTTGCAGGCGCCGATTGCACCATAGCTTTTTTTATTTCGCGTCACATTATTATTGTATCAGCATTATATTTTTATTGTTCTGCAAATATCTAGGGACCTGTAGATTTTCCCGTGGGTTTTTACTTTATTACTGTCAACTTCTTATCAGAAGCGTGGTAAGGTTTCAACACACTTAAGATTTTCATGCTAAGCAAATCTTTTTCTAGGATAGGCTTAGGCCAGGTAGAAAAATACTAGCTATTATGTGTCGGTTCCACCGGAAAGGCAGTTGGCGACAGCGGCCAAAGTGGTATTGTTTCCTCACTATATTTTTCTTGCCGAATGATCAAGTTAATTTAACAATTGGAATCGCCGACCTTCGCGTCTCTGACGTCACTGCCGTACCAACTGAGCTATCTAACCGTTGCTATGGATCTCGGCTCAGTGAACATTATAAATCTTAAATAAATACATAACAGTATCACTCAATATAAAACCCTCTGCTATATATAAATAAGCTATGTTATCCCACGCCTCTCCTGCCTATTCTGTGCCACCTCAACCATTATTTACCCGCCCTGCTATCTAGACCTCTTTGTGACTTTCGGGCCAGTCAAATGGTCATCCCAAGTGGTCACATTGGGAAATGACAAATATTTCATACTATGTACGTGATTTTAAAAAGATAATTTAGATAAAGATAAGATATTAATATTGCAAGAAAGATGTTCTTTATCTATCTAAACAAGGAACGTGCCTTTGTACTTAACTAAGACTTATCACCATATCACTAACTAGCTACACGGCGCGACTTCGTTCGCGTGGTGCTCTACCCTACCCTAACCTACGTTTAAATCTTCCCTGGACTTCCACAAATATTTTAAAACCAAAATTAGCGAAATCGGTCAAGCCGTTCTCGTGTTTTAGCGAGACTTGCCGATATATTACTATACTCTTTGAGCGAGACTAACGAACAGCAATTCATTTTTATATAGGTACTAGCTGTCCCCCCGTTACCGGGATAAAAAGTAGCCTATGTCCTTCTCCATACCATAGGCTTTCTGCATGCCAAATTTCATAACGATTGGTTCAGTAGTTAAGGCGTGAAAGCGAACAAACAAACAAACAGAGTTACTTTCGCAGAGTAACTTTTTTAGTATGTAGGTACGTCGTATTAATCTATGTTAGTATGGATATATGGGTGGGGCTCACAAAATTTGTACCATAACGCACTAGAAAACGTAACACACAAATTAAAATGCAACACACTGGACATTTTGTAACACGCTGGAACCCTGTAAAGGCAGGATTACATTGTATCAATATTTACTAAAAAATCTTACCACATTTAAGAGTAATGATGATAAATCGTATAAATCAACAATATTATATTTCCCTAAGTTATATTTCCTGGAAATATGACTATTTCATGAAAAAAATATGGTTTCCAGGATAATATAACTTAGAGAAAATATTGAGGATATTAAACTTTTCTATTAAAAAATTTTTTTGTGTATTAAATCGAGTAACTGTTTGTTTTTCTTAATAGATCTGTATAGCTTTTTCTTTAAATTACACATTTCTTTTTTTCATTTGGTTGATGTTCCCTTTAAGTTCGCAATATTCTTTTTTCAACCTGTAGTTTAGTGTTTCTATACGTCTTTGTTTATTTCTCATTGCTTTTTCATTGTTTTCTGTTAAATACTCTAATCCTTCTTTTTTCTGTTCATCATATGTTTTCTTCTTCTTATTTTCTCTCCATTGTCTTCTTAGTTCTACTTGCTCTTCTGGTTCAAAATCTGCGATTCTTTTTCTTTTTAAATTTGTCCTGGCGGCACTTTTTCTTTGCATTTCCTTGTATTTATTTGAATTTTCATTCTTCATCCTCTCGCGGTATCGTTTTTGCCGTTCAGCTGCGCTCGAAGGCATCTGTATAAAATAAGCTTCAATTGTTACTATGCAGGATATCTCAATAGTAAGATTACACACCGAACAGCATACTTACTGCATAAGTTTATTTACTACTTATATAAAAAATATCCGAAATAGAAGCTTTTGTAAATAACAATATAAAAATACAAAATTTAATTTTTTAGTTTTAATTTATTTGGTATTAAGTGCTTATAAAGCAACAGAAGGGAAGGCATGCATATATATACACACACAATTATACACGTTTATTCACACGCAAGCAAATGTATTATCCTCTTTTGGACTCCGCCACAGTCGGTTAAAGACAATGTGCACCAAGCTTAATGTTATCCAGTGTATTACGTAACACATTACGTAACACAGCATAACACACCAGAGCGAACACACGAGAAAATTCTAGTGTTTACTTGACTATAGCAGCCGCATATTCAAAGATATATTGGAAAGAAAGCCATAATATAGGACACAAAAAGGTATTTATTTAGTATATATACTTCAATATAACGAAAGACAAACACTTACCTTGAAAATTCTGTGTTTAATAACCAATTTTTTGGAGGGAAAAAACACTACACCAAATCACTTCACTTGTTTTACAAGACTGAAATGGTTGACATTAAATTGACACATGACGGCTGTTGGTATACGGTGTTGCCACCCTACAAAATATATTCTAGTGTGGTTATCACTAAACTACGAAAGCTACCGTGTAACACATTGCTTGTAACACACTAGAAGATTTTATGGGACATTTTTTTTATTTGTTGTTTTGTAAGCAATTATAATTTTTTGCGAGATTTACGGACAAAGATCTTTGAATTAACTCCCATACTAACAATGAAGACAAAAAGAAATGAAATTAACAGCGTAATAAAAAAATAAAAATTAAAACCTTATCGACGGACTGCGCTGGGACATTTATGTTTTGTATGGAGCAAATAAATTATTAAAAGTTTTATGAATTATATATATTGTGTAAATTGAAGATTTTGTGTATTTTCTTTGCAAACATCAATTTTGATGTATTTATTTTAATGCAACAAATAAAATTCCTTGATAGAAATTACCATAATATACTAAAATTTAGGAGCAAACAGGTGACCGCGTTATTTTTTTTAAAGGTACATTTTATTTGAGCCCTACCCATATATTTTTACGGGATTTTATGGCCTGGACATTAGTATGGATAATATACATACCATACCTGAACAGTTTTTTTTTTATAAAAAAAATATTTTAGACAAAGGAAAAAATATACGATCGATAGTTTTTTGTTTGTTTTTTAAATTCAAGGCCTGACTTGGGAAGTAGGTACCTCTACCTTACAGAAATAACATGTGGTGTCAATGATTGTGTGGTGTTGTATTCTTGCTGTGCTGGCAGTGTGCGGGGACCAGTGGTGTAGTATCAAGTTGTCCCTACTCCCTTCCACTGCGGCACAGCGACTTCTCTCAACATTCTTCAAGAAAAGTGTGAAGAGAGATTTGGCAATTTATGCCCCTGGTGGCTGGTGGTAAAAGCATCTATAGGACACCTGGCTATCATACACCTATAGGCTCGGCGAGCAGTCATTACTTCGTACATCTCGCTGTATAGGCTACAGCAAAGAGTATGGCTACAGTGAACGTTTACCACCAGGAGAGCCGTATACTTGCTTGCTATCTCAAAAAAATACATTATGAAATTTTTATATGGAATGGAAAATATGAAACTTCAACCCTAATGCCAACTACCAATTAATAAAATAGTTATTTGACTATACATCATAATTTTACGGAAAACGTAATTCTTTACTCAGATTTCCTACGTTTAGAAAGTTTTCTCGAATAGACTCGAACTTCTTTCAAAATCGTATCGTTGTCGTGGCATATCATGTTTTGAAATTCGCGGTATACGGAATGACCTATACAAGTTCAGATATTAACGTGGGCCAATTGAGTTGCGCCGAATAGCCATACTTGGACCAATAGAAAACTACTATGAAAAACGTCATCGATCTCTGGGCCAATCACAATCGCCCACGATCAACACTAGCGCTAAATAATAGCGCCGGCCGCGTATCAAACTTCAGTTTTTAACGAAAAATCGAAGGCAGAGCATCAACGTTACATTGTGGTTTCGTGCAAGTGTTCCATTCAAAGTGCTATCATCGTGTCTGTGAATATTTTTTATTGGAATTAACATCCAATTCATCTATTGAATTATTTGGTAATTAATCTTATTCATTTCTCATTCTATAATTAGCTATTCTCATCTGGGTTGTATTTGGCAGGTAACCTCACCTTTCTTCGCGTTTGATTTCCTTTGTATGTCCCGAAATTATAGTTTTTTTTGCGTAATAAAGCTTTTGCTATTCCAATAAGAAAATAAAACCATAAGAAGTTTCAAAATCGGTTTCTGTGAGATAAAATGTCAAAGAATTTTCTCGACGCCCCGCGCCCGCTGAGTGGGCCGGTGCTATGGCCTACATAGCCCTCGACTTGGAAATGTACCGTTATTCTATATAATGCCGTTAGAACCTCATACCAGGCTCACTTTCGCTTTTCGTTAATGGTCTAACCGGGTTTCAGGGAGACTTTGTCATGACGTGTCCTCTCGATTTTGATTACGTGTCGTATCGGTGATGCTGCATTAAAACTTCTCAATCAAACTTCTTATGATTATTGTAATTTACTGCGAATAATATTGCAATCCATAATTTTTCAAGTTGAGGTAAATTCCTATAACAGGGCGGCATAATGTGTTGCGATATAGTAATAGAATTCTTGAATAGCTACCTACGTTTCTTATCCCTTACTAGAGGCGTGATTGTAATCTAATGTGAATGGTATTTGTTTCAGATAAAAGAATATAATTGCATGCTGAAAATGAGGTGGAGTTTAGTTTTGCTGGCCTGCGTGGTCGCGGCGGTGTACGCCGACGAGAAGAAAGAAAAAGACAAGGACATTGGTACCGTCATCGGTATCGACTTGGGTACCACATACTCATGGTGAGTCCTGACTTTATTGTATTTATTATCTAGGCCGCTTGACTTTGGAGCTCGTTGGGCCACATCATTGCTTATCATGGTTAACCAGATTAACCACATGCTTGACTTATGTATGAGAAATCCACCCCTTTCATTCAGGCGAATTACCTTAAGTTAACCGTTAATTACCTTAATAACTCAAATCAAATCTTAAGTTAATATTCATAAAATACCTGTGTATAAGCTCTATAATATTTATTAGAAATAGAATTTTAGTAAATTCCTAGTTTTTAATAAACAGTGACTTTTAAATCGTTTTAACGCTAGAACAAACGTTGTTCAGACCATGGTCTACTAACATTCTATAACATCAAATAAAAAAAAACGTCATTGGTTTTTGAAAAAACCACAAATAGAAGCAATATCATTTTTTATCTTTTATTTATGTGTATAATATTCTTCAATAAATGGGCTATTAATCTCCCAAATATTATATGTATAATGAGAAAGATATATCATACATAAATGGCTCAATTATAAGTAATTTGCCACACAGAATATTTTCTGGAATAACAGGACAGTTATAGGTACTTTTTATCCTGGGATCCCACAGATATGTCGATGACACAGCATGAAGCTTATCTACAGTGTGGACGCTGAGAGCATGTGTTGCTGATACCTTTTAATATTGGCCAACTCACAGAAACGGCTAAACTGATTATGATGGATTACTAAGCTATTCCTGTGAAAGTCTCATTGCAATAGATCTAGTCATTTTCCAGAAAAGCCCAATATTAACAGGTGTTAAAAATGTGTTCTCTTGGTGGTCGCACTGTACTTTGATTAATCTTTTTGGTCCAAGATAGTAATGCTTTCAAATTGTTACCTGTACACTCATTTATCCAGTTTAAGACCTGATAAAGTATTTATGAACATAACAATTAACTCTGCTACTTAACTGCAGAATAACAATTAAATGCCTTCTTGTGATTTATAAAAGTTTATGAATTAGAAGTAGAACTTAAGCTTTGGACCCGCAACCTTTTCGCAGTAGATGTGGTGGAAGGTGATATAACACTTTCATTTTGATAACTTTTTAAATGACAATTCTATTCAATGTCTTATTATTGAGAGATATGTTATGTATGAAATGAGATAAGACAACACTGTTTAGTAATTCATGATAAGATATTGCATATTGAGTAATTGAACAATAGGGCTGCTAAAATGGTGAAACAAATAAAAATTATAAATCTCTTTTGTTAACAGTGTTGGCGTGTACAAAAATGGTCGCGTGGAAATCATCGCCAATGACCAGGGTAACCGTATCACTCCCTCTTACGTGGCATTCACCGCGGACGGGGAGCGTCTCATCGGTGACGCCGCCAAGAATCAGCTGACCACCAACCCTGAGAACACGGTCTTTGACGCCAAGCGTCTGATCGGTCGTGAATGGAGCGACTCCACCGTCCAACACGACGTCAAATTCTTCCCCTTCAAGGTCGTAGAGAAGAACAGCAAACCTCACGTATCGGTTGCTACCGCTCAGGGCGACAAGATCTTCGCTCCCGAAGAAATCTCCGCCATGGTGTTGACTAAGATGAAGGAAACCGCCGAAGCTTACCTCGGTAAGAAGGTGACCCACGCCGTCGTTACCGTGCCCGCGTACTTCAACGATGCTCAACGTCAAGCCACCAAAGACGCCGGAGTGATCGCCGGTCTCAACGTCATGAGAATCATCAACGAGCCCACTGCCGCGGCTATCGCCTACGGTCTGGACAAGAAAGACGGAGAAAAGAACGTCCTGGTCTTTGATTTGGGTGGTGGTACTTTCGATGTGTCTCTGCTCACCATCGACAACGGCGTCTTTGAAGTAGTAGCCACCAATGGTGATACTCACTTGGGAGGTGAAGACTTTGATCAGAGAGTCATGGAGCACTTCATCAAGCTGTACAAGAAGAAGAAGGGCAAGGACATCAGGAAAGACAACCGTGCCGTGCAGAAACTCCGTCGTGAAGTCGAGAAGGCGAAGAGAGCTCTATCATCCAGCCACCAAGTCAAGATTGAGATTGAATCTTTCTTCGAAGGTGAAGACTTCGCCGAAACCCTCACCAGGGCCAAGTTCGAAGAGTTGAACATGGACCTCTTCAGATCTACCCTCAAGCCCGTACAGAAGGTATTGGAAGACGCCGACATGAACAAAAAAGACGTCGACGAGATTGTACTCGTCGGAGGTTCAACCCGTATCCCCAAGGTTCAGCAATTGGTTAAGGAGTTCTTCAACGGCAAGGAGCCATCCCGTGGTATCAACCCTGACGAGGCCGTCGCTTACGGTGCCGCCGTCCAGGCTGGAGTACTCAGCGGTGAACAAGACACTGACGCCATTGTACTTCTGGATGTCAACCCTCTCACCATGGGTATTGAAACCGTCGGAGGAGTTATGACTAAGCTGATCCCACGTAACACCGTCATCCCCACCAAGAAGTCCCAGATCTTCTCCACCGCCAGCGACAACCAACACACTGTCACCATTCAGGTATACGAAGGTGAACGTCCAATGACCAAGGACAACCACTTGCTCGGTAAATTCGACTTGACTGGCATCCCACCCGCGCCTAGAGGTATTCCACAAATTGAGGTCACATTCGAGATCGACGCTAACGGTATCCTACAAGTGTCTGCCGAGGACAAGGGTACAGGAAACAGGGAGAAGATTGTCATCACCAATGACCAGAACAGACTGACGCCTGAAGATATCGAGAGGATGATCAAGGACGCTGAGAAGTTCGCTGATGATGACAAGAAGCTAAAGGAGCGCGTCGAGTCCAGGAACGAGCTCGAAAGCTATGCGTACTCGATCAAGAACCAGCTCCAGGACAAGGAGAAACTTGGCTCTAAGGTTGGTACCACTTCATTATATAATTGAATGTAGTTTTATATTGTGAATTATTTTTGTGAATGAAATGTTTTCCTTGAGGAGACCATAGCAAGGTGGTCAGTACTTTTTGGCATGGCTGGATACCATCCTCTAAATGAAAATCTGTCACCAAGTGCCAGTGTATTCTATTAGCTACACTTGAGACTCTATTCCTTTGACCATCACCTTTGACCACATCATCACTTACCATGTTGAAGATTGTGGTCAAACACAGCAAATATACATTTTGTGATAACAATTTCTTTTCTTTGTCAACAGCTCAGCGAAGAGGAGAAGACAAAGATGGAAGAGGCTATCGACGCCACAATCAAGTGGCTAGAAGACAACCAGGATACCGACTCTGAGGAATACAAAAAACAGAAGAAATCGCTCGAAGAGGTGGTCCAACCCATCATTGCCAAGCTGTACCAGGGTCAAGGAGGCGTGCCTCCCCCCGGACCTGGCGGTGAAGATGAAGACTTCAAGGACGAGTTGTAACCAAACAGACTGTGACGTGTGATCGTAGCCAAATGTGATCTCCGTTAGGGTCACTATAGACTATACACCGGGTGCTGTATGCTCCGTGGCACACTCAGTGCATAGCCTGTACTGTAACGAAGCACGGATAACAAGTGTTTAGCTCGTGTTGTGTATATTTATTGGTGTGAATGTGTGAGTGGCGTGAGAGGGGTGTGCGGCGAGCGTCGCGTCGTCTCACTCGACGCGCTCGACTCTGCTCGCTGCGCACGCGCATGTGCGGGACGTGCGTCTTGTTTATTGTATAAATTGATGATGCATTTTTATTTTTAGTACAGCAATAGGTCGCGTGTGAATTGCGAGGGCCCGTTTCCATGACTGTCAATCTATTCGTTTAGTTGGTCTCGACTATCGAGATCTTTATGGACAGATTAGTCTTGATCCCCTCTGGAGACTACCTCAGTGGTCAGTGTTCTTAACTGTTTGTATGTATAATTATTTTGAGACTGCAGAATTGTTAGTTGATAATTAGCAGAATAATTATGTAGTAATTAAATAATATTTCAATTGAAGTACGGAGGAGTAAACGGAATAAAACATTTTTCTAACGAAAAAAATATTTTTTATTGTTAACCATAAGAACCCAATTTAAAAGATCCAAAAATAAAGCTGGACAAGGCGCCGATCCCACATAGAAGAGTTCTAGAGTTCTACATTCCGCGTTGACTGTAAGCAATGTGGGGGCGTTGAAAGTAAAAAAAGTGTATGATGTGCGATCAGTAGCGAATATTGCAGAACTCTAGACTGCTTGTTGTGTGCACAATAGTCAACACGGAATGCAGAACTCGGAACTCTAGAATTCTCTGCGGGATCGGCGCCTAATACACAGTGGCGTAACTATACCATCTGGGGCCCGTGGAAAATTCTTTTGATGGGGCCCTATCAGTAAATATCGTCACGTCGTACTCAGTTTAATTTTAATAAACTTCGAGATTTTCAGCGTACTCAATTACACGTTGTATATGTCCCACTAATGGCCATAGGCCTCCTCTCTTAGGCGAGAGGGAATGGTCTGTAGTTCCCACGCTAGCCCACTGCGTATTGGAGACTTCACATCCATAGAACATAATATCTCAATGCATTCATCATCTATTTGCTAGCTTTTCGGTGAAGGAACAACATCGTGAGGTCTGTAACTCGGGTACAATGTAAAAAAATATTTTTGAGCTCGCGGCCTCTTGGGCCGGGGCCCTCTTGGGTCGGGGGCCCGTGGCATTTTGCCAGCCCTGCCACCCTATAGTTACGCCACTGCTAATACATAGTATAGGTGGTATAGTTTAATCCGCTTTAACGTTATGGAGTTGGGCACAACTTTCGATATCGAACGCTGGTGCTGCCATGACGGCAGCTTGAATCTTTACTTGCACTTGATCTAGAGACAAATGGAAACCATATTAAATAATTAACTCTTCTATGAACTGACTGTGGGTGGGTGTAATGTTTTTGGCTTTTCTTGTTTTTATGTATAAGTACAAAACTGCATTGATTGAGGCTCAAGTCGTAAGTTATTTACCGAATGGCTGACGTGCATCGATCTCCACAGCAGTGATGCCCGCCGATGCGCGGAGTTCCGGTAACGCTTCCGTGAAGTAATATTCTAACTGTAAATAAATTAGTGCAAAACAGATTTTAAAACAATTTACATCCGGAAAATTAAAAAGGAATGCACCTAATGTGTTGCGATATGTTCATTAAGTACCTATCAGGTTCTCTACAAAATCATTGTTCCTAACATTACATGATTAAAATAAAATGTTTACTTTGTTAGACTAGTCATTAGTTTTAGTTTCATCAGCCATCAAAATCCATAAAACTGAGTTCACCATTGCATCCATTGGATTAGCTAATATGGGCACAGCACAGACGTAGAGAAAAGTACCTACATAATAATGAGTGTTCAATCAAACCCAGTCCCTCAAGCTACATAAATGTAGGTACTTAGTACCTCATTGTCGAGCGTCGCGTGGGTATCCCTAGGGTGTGGCAGCACTCTCGGCCCAGAGTCGAGTGGCGCCTCCTTGCCGGTGCACCAGTCCACACCTTGTGCAACGCCGCGCGCCTGGCAAGTTTCTCGGTCCACGTTCAGGAATATTATCCTGGGATGAAGATTAGCTAACTAAAGGTTTCGGCTGTTAGAATATCGTGCTGAGCAGAAATTATGTTCCTTTTAAGAGCTTCGTACCCAAAGCCCTTAAGCCTCCGGTATAGAGTTACAATTACGCTGTACGTTCGTCGGTCCGTCTGTCTGTCAGTCAGTGGGCTGTAGCTGTATGTCATGAACCCTAATAGGAATTTCAACTGTCTGTTGAAATTCTCACAGAATGTGTTTCTATTGCCGCAAGATAACATACAAGAAACGTCTGTACGGAACTCTTCGTGTTGCGAGTCCGACTCGCATATGATCGGTTTTTTGTTATACTAAAGGTTGCAAAAAAGCATAAGGCCAGCCTCATATTACGCGACTACCGTAGGTCCGCTTAAATTGCAACACTATAGACGAGTATCATTCGAAAATCTATTCACACCCGAAAAGCTAACTTCACCTCTACTCCTGTTGGTTGTGAGGGGTCGCAGTGCCAGCGGAAGGGACAACATTTGATAGGTACACCGCTGAGCACACTGCCAGCACAGCGCCTCCTAATGGAGCTCAAGAACCATTTAATGTTAAGCACAGAAATGGCAAACGGTAATTCACCAATCTATGATGAACAATCAACGGAGCTAAGCTACAGCTCCACAATACACTAATTCAATGAATCGCTGCAGATTACCTTAACAAATCGTACCAATAAATCAAGAGTACCGGATTCAGGGAACAACGAAACGAAATACTATTTAATATATGGTAAATCAGTGGCTAGGAGGTAGGACTTCGTTAAGACTACAACTATACTATATACAAGACGCGTCGATATCTATTACTACGGTGAGACGGCGACCTTAGTTACTCACTGCACGAAGTCAACACCATATAAATGTTATTTGGCTGCGATTGTCTGTAAGGTGGAGGAACTTCCCCAGACGGGCTGATCCAAATTTTGTACAGGAGAAACCGTTAAGCCTACCCCCCTTATATCGTTACTTAGTTTTTACTTTTAGATTGACGTAGAAAGCAATTTCAGTAGGAAAATCGCTTCAACGAATTTTAAAAAGAAGTAGATTTTAATTTACCTGCATATTTTATTTATTTGAAATGGAAACCGATTACGACGTGACCTTTTCTTTGCATTTCATTTTTTCAGAGCACAATGACTTTTGATGAAATGAATACCTACTCGATATAAGACGCCTGTAACTTTCACTTGGAAAGTGGTTTAAACTGGAGCACAATGAATGAATTGAAAGTGAAATTCACTCAACGTACCGATTGGGCGGAGTGGGCATGTTGTCCAGATGTTCGAAGTCTATTCCACACGATGGGTACGATGCTAGTACCCACCCGTGGTCAATGCAATCCTATAACATACAACTTATATTATAGCCATAGGTATAGGTTTGGCTTTTTTGAAAAACTTCTTTGGGCGCGATTAGAGTAAAAGGACGAAGTGTCCTTAAAAGAAAGAAAGGCTTTTGAACCCCAAATATGAGTAGGTAGGCAATTTACCTTTTCTAAAATACGTCGTCTGACAATCTCAGCTCTAAGTTGTAAGCCGGGTCCAAATTCTCTAAGTTTTGCCCCGACTTCGTCATTCTTCTCCAGAGCTTCTTGATATAGATCATCAAATTGCACTATATGTCAGTAATAAAGAATCAGAGTAAATTATTAATCTATCAAGCAGCATACATTTAACACATCCATGTACTAATGATAAACCCTTTGATCATACGCAGCGAGCGGTGAGGCTTGGTCAATACTATCAGAAGTACTATCACGCCATTACGTTGCGGGCGACGATGAATACGTAGTAATAACTCTTTTTTTTACTGTTTATTGGCCTGTGTTTGACCGCAATCTCACCATGGTAAGTGATGATGCAGCCGAAGGTGGTAAGCACACAAAGCTGAGAAGGAACTGGCTCTCAAGTGCAGCTGTCGGAACACACCGATAGGTGCTTGGCGACAGATTTTTAACTTGAGGGGAAGCCAGTCAGGCGGGTACTACAAAATACGTGCTATGGTTTCCTCACGATGTTTTCCTTCACCGAAAGCTCAAGCTAATTGTAGGATTCGAACCCGGGACCTTCGTCTCAGTATCCGACGTCACTACCACTGAGCTATATCGCCTTAAATCGCTATCTTTGCCTAAAGTCTACATACAGCATACTAATCCGAAATGTTTAGCCAGAACCCGGGCTTGTGTCCTCCTGCCAGAGCCCCGAGGTCCGATGAGCACCACGCGGTACACGCCGGGGGCGCCCACCACGTTGTGCCCCTGCCGAGGACCTTGTGCCCCAGCTGCGCACGCGCCTATTGCGTTGAAACACTTGCTCGATATCTCCTCCACATCGTCCTCAGGGTCGATGTGTACTTCCTAAGAGATAGTCAAGCTGGTTTAACATTTTAGTTACCTACTTAATCAACTAATGGTTTTATTAAATTTTATCTATAGATATTATGTAATAGCACAGAATGTAATAGGTAGGTAGATATAGAGTTAAATAAGTTCTTCCTTCCGTTTCCTTCTTTGTTAAAATTTAATTTTTTATAGTAGCTTTTCTTGACTGACTGTACTTTTTATTGACTGTACTTGCATTGTCATCCAATATACTAATGTATACAATATATCAAATCAATCCGACCACTGGATTTGGTTAAATTCGACTTGCAAGATTCCACCAAAATCAAAATCAAAATCAAAAAGTCATTTATTCAGTTTAGGCCCTAGTAAGGCACTTATGAACGTTAAATTGGTACATACAGTTGAATTTACCACCGGTTCGGAATACACTTAAACTGAGAAGACTCCGGCAAGAAACTCAGCAAGGTTTTTTTTTGTGGAAGATCTTTTAATATTACAGCTTTTTTTTTCAAATACTTATACAATATACCCGAACAAACATATATACATACATTGCAAGTTAAATAAAAGCTTGTAAGAAAGTTACTCTGCTAGATTGGGTACCTAATTTGCAAATATTTTTAGATAGGTATGTATACCAAGATGTATTGTAACTACGAACCGCAACCAATTCGTTTTGTAATAAGAGGCGACCAAATGAAACAGCTAGCTAACTAAGTAGCTTCGGTGAAAGTAAACAATTGACGTTTGTAAAGTAAACTATCTTATAACATATAACACGCCATTGTTAGAAAACGCTTACCTACTGGGCAACAGTCACAAGTCGCGTTTGCATAGTAAGCCTATACCTACTATGTTATTCTCTATAGGAATTTACACAGCGCCTCAGGCAGAGAAGTGGAATTAATATCCCTTAAAATTGCAATATACTAAATTAAAGTAAAAGCCATTTATTCAATTTAGGCCATAGTAGGGCACTTATGAAGGTCAAAGCTGCTGAAGCTACCACCAGTTCGTAAGCCTTCAACCGAGAAGAACAAACAATAACTCGGCAACGAAACATTTTTTAAATTTGGACTATATGACTATTATTGGAACTTTTTTTCCACAAATCAAACAGGTTATGGTGCCAGTCCGTCCGTTTGTCACAGGGTATATTTTCGTTTCAGCAACCATTGATGCTATTAATTTGAGGAAAAGAGTTATAAATATTGCTAATCCCCAATCTCATTGCAAATGAAACATTAAAAGAAAAATATTTTTAGATTCTTGGCAATAGGTGCCAAAATGGGGGACCGAATTTTCAAAGTGGGACTACAAGTTTAATTCGGGTATAATAATGAGAGAGGTATTTGGCGATTTTGCGAAAGACTCGGAATTCCCGCGATGGTAGGTGCAGGCCCTGCAAGTTTGCGAAGAATTACATTTCTGAGAAATTGTCTACAGCCTAGTGATTCTGTGAAATTGTATAATATTATGTCAAGTAGTAGCAGGTATTTGTAGGAAAATTGAAGTGTAAAGTGACTATTTACGAGTTACTAGCTCGCGGGCTCAAGGTCCGCCGGTTGTGCGCTGTCTGTCTGTAGGTACTGTCAGTGAGTCTTAGTAGATGGGAAACAATAGAATACCACCTTAAGCGTAGCTTTATATGCATATTTAAGTCCCTCGAAATCCTGGTCAAAGAACGACCTTGCCGGAGTCCGCGAGTTCTCCGCCGGGGGCGCTTGAGGAGGGGTCGGCATCAGGACAAGGCAGACAGTTGGAAGCACTCCGTCTTGCTGCAGGCAGCGGGCTTCGCGGACGGTGCATGGATGATCTGTGTGGAAGGTTGTCGGTCTGTCTGTATCTAATAACACCTTCTCCAGACCGAAGAGTGCGTTAATTTTGCTAAAAACTATTAAAAAATGACCCATCTGTTCCTAAAATTAAAAACTGGACAAGTGCGTGCGAGAAGGGCTCTCGCCCTGAGGGTTCCGTACAAGTTTAATGCTTCAATTTTTGCAGTTTTTTTTTTTATGTCATATCTTTTTTCGGATTTTCCTTTATAAGTATACTTGCGTTGCGCACTTCTTGCCAAATTTCATGATTCTAGGTCAACTGGAAGTAACTACCTTCCCTAGGTTTCGATGGGTTAGTTTGTGATTATCTAAATATGTATCTTTTGATCGCGTTGGCTTAGAATTGTTTACACCTGCAACGCACCGTTACCCGCTTCTTGAGAAAAAGGCTTGACAGACGTACGGACGACTAACTGATCCTATAAAGGTTCCGTTGGTTTAAAAAAGTGGCCTAGAGCGTTCCTAAAATCTCAAGGTATGTTTCAAAGTGAAGTAAAAAATAATGATAGTAAGTTACCGAACATGAGCCAGCCAACGTGGGGTACAGGATCTCTCAAAGTCAGTATTTTCGTGACGGACGACATCAGAACCGGTGACACGCATCCCGGCACGTAGTCATCGTGCTACATTAATATTATAAAGCATAATTTTCATTTACTTGCTACGCCTCTAGCCAATTATCTTGCCAGAGTCGGACTGGGCCGGAAGGGGCCGGGTGGCTCCCCACAAGCCCGGGGCCTGTGACCGGATAAGTAATGAATTATTTTGCTGTTTAATTTCTCTCTAAGTATTTGTATGAACGAACTATATGATTTACATGTAGATAGGTTGCAAGAGCCGGTACCTAATCCAGCCCCATGGGGTCCGCTCAGGTTAGAGCCCGGCTGGCAAACGCCAAAGTTAACGCCACCACGACTATATGTCCAGTCCAACCCTGTAGTTTGCTACTTTTCTACCGCCTACCTACCTAATAGCATAATAGCATTAGGTACTAGGTAGGTACTTATAGTAACTTAAAAATCACCACCTTTACCTTTTCATAACGGTCCATAATGCCACGTCGGGTAATCACAAAGAATCCAAAATCTTTCACAAGGTCTTTTACGAGTCTATGCACGTCTGAAATTTGTGTATATGTATAAGAATGTGGTCAAGGAATGTGGCAGGGCTTAACTACAACGGCAAAATATTTACCAATCTGAAGTTTCGGTGAGATTAATAGTATAACGCGATCAGGTTCGGAATAGTGTTGGTAGTGACTGAGGTACACCTTCATGTGCTTGAGATGGTCTTTAGGCAGGTTTATCACCAGGTCTTTCACCATGTCCTAAAGAGAAGTTGAAAGAATCGATTTAGAAGCTGTTTAGAAGTATGAATATGTCTTACTATTATAAAACAAGTAGACTTGGACAAGGAGTAAACCTTGAAAACCATGTAAATTCTATGTTTTTCAAGATAAGGTAGAAATCTCTCGGGCATTCCAAGTGGTCTCTTTGTTGCATCAGTCTCGGTCATTTTTATTTATTATTTATTACTTACAGATCACAATGCTCAAATTTTAAACTGACAGTTAAGTATTGTCTAATTTCATGTTTGAACCTTTCAAGTTTTGTTAAGTTTGAAATGTTCCGCTTAAAACCTCAAACACGAAAAACGATTGCCCGACTCTTTTTTTAAAATTTCCGAACGAATACGAATAGTTTCTCTCTAATATTTACAAACGAAACACTAAAAGTCAGTAATGTCAAAATCACAATCACATGTGCCAGGTAGATGATTGCTTAAGGTTATGTTTACGCAATATTAATCGCTTCTCATAACTATTGTGATTACCGGTTACGATCGGTACTGAGTTTAATGTTATGACGATAGCCTACGTATCGGGTCAGATGTTATTACGACTCATTGATAAACGTTTGCGGCACAAGAGCAGTGAGCATACATACACCATAAAATGTGACCGTTTCATTCGTGGCAAATTCGCGGGTTTTTTTGGCCTTTATAGTAATTGCTCATTGCACAATTTATTACGTCGTCGTGGACTAGCTAGCGCTCAGTTGGCTCATGTTTAGCAAAGTAGTTGGTCGTAGTTTCGTAGTGAATAAATTAGTTGGTAAGATGTGTTCAACTACATGTAACTATGAGGTAAGAACCAAATAGTTTATATACAAGGTGTAAGGTAGTCTGTGGTGTAAGGCTTTGAAAGAATAAAAATTTCTCCTGATAGTTTATTATCATATTATCCATTTGTGTGTGATTCAATTCCATGGCCTCTAAAGTGTCATATTAGTAACATTTCATGGTATTTTACAGTAGGTACAATTAATATTATCCTAACTTCTTTTAATATTATAAATGCGTAAGTGAGTTCGTTTGTTTGTTACGCTTTCACACCCTAACTACTTGACTGATCATATTGAAATTTGGCATGCAGATAGCCTATAGTATGGGAATGCACATAGGCTACTTTTTATCCCAGGAATACACCTTCCTTCTTATGCATGTTGTAATTTGTGGCATGCATCACAACACACCACAACAGTTCACACACTTAATAACACAAAATGGGTAATAATTATTAGCTTTCCGCCTTGTGGTTCACTTGCAATCCCATATTCTCTACCTTAAATTAGATACATTAAATAACCTTATTTGAATTTTGAAAAACTTTTCCTTGTTGGATGCATTTGTTGTACTTCTCACGTATGCTCAGACTGTGGAATGAGCTCCCCGCCGTGGTTTTCCCAATGGAGTACAGCGTGGGGTTCTTCAAAAAGGGTGTGAAGAGGTTTCTTCAGGGTCGGCAACGCGCAAGTGATACCCATGGTGTTGCAAGCGTCCATAGGCTACGGTAACTGCTTACCATCAGGTGACCGTATGCTTGTTTGGCACCTTAGTGGTATAAAAAAAAACTTATGTGCATAAACTTTGCAGTTTGAGCTGTGTGTGGATATTAGGCTATTCTGACAATACCATATCAATTACAATGAAATGAATATTTACTTTTTATCTGTTTTTTACACATAATACAGGTCGTTGTTTTGGTCAGCGACGAGCGACTCAGGGTCGATTATACAAATGATACTGGTGCTAAAAAAAATATAAAAAAAATACTTTATTTTTTTTAATAATAAAAATAAAAAAATAAAAATTTTGAAAATCATGTAATAAGCTAAAGTGTAGATCTCAACGGGAGTACGAGGGAGTAAAGGGGTGGGGCGATGGCGGCTTGCGCCTAGCTCTAGTCTGTGCACGTGCCTAGTAACCATACTTTGCGGTAATTTTATTTCAAATTGAATAAGGTATTTCTCAACATATTTACAGTATTTAATGGAATTAAGTCCATTTTTGGGGAATATATATTTTGTACTACCGCTCCTAGGTCGCTTGTCGCTGACCAAAACAACACCCAGTATAATAAACAATGTCCCACTAGGATAAACTTGTATTGTGTGTGGCAATATAATTTTCATACAGGTCAAAGTTATAAATTAAAACAAATTATAAATATAAAATATTATTTATCAATATTTGTGTTTATATTTCAGGAGGCCGTATGCAAGTTGAACTTGTTGCAATCAAATAAATCAACCATTGAGCAAATAAGAAAAGATATAAGAACAGGTCAAGTAAGTTATTTTTAAAATTAACTATTTTTCAGCTTGGTCAAAAATGCTTTTATATGTCTGTACAGATCTCCGCAGGATGTCCAACTGTTCTCCTCTACAGGTCCCATTTCTTAACTGATTCTCTTGAAATTTTGTGAGCAGGTTCCATAATTATTATAATTTTTTTATTGATGAGTTGGTTTTTCAAAAACGGTCAATAACTGAATCGACAGAAACATTATATATTTAAATTATCGAGCACTAGTATATGTGTATTCCAAAAGGGTCTCACACTGTGTTGTTTCAACAGCCCACAGATGCTCAGGTTGTGGTCAAGGGCGGATCCAGCCTTCAGGTTAGGGGGGGTCACACACTTATATCCAGCTTGGATGGGTTTCAAAATACACAATACTATAGCTGTTACCCGCAGATTCACTGAAACGTCCGAGCCCAAGGGGGGGGGGGGGTCATGACCCCCCGACCCCCCCCTGGATCCGCCCTTGGTTGTGGTACTACTCATGCAGTGTGAGTGTGCGTGCATGTGTAGTGTGCGAAAGATTTACGTAACCTGGCAGTATGAGAACTACTATATATATACCTATAGTTTGATATTTTTTGTTCCAGAAATGCACAAACTTAGAAGATATGAAATATTATTTATTAAGGACAGGGGTTACAATGTCGCAACTAGATGAACTATCTGTGATACATGTGGCTGGGACTAAAGGAAAGGTTAGTCAATTATGTGTACTCAGCTCTACAGATGATAGCAGATGCATGATAGCTCAGTGGTAGTGACGTCAGATGTCGAGACGAAGGTCCCGGGATTGAATCCTACGATGAGCTTGAGCTTATTGAGGTTTATTCAGAATCGTCAACTGTACTCCTAGTGTAAAGAATTGATGCTAATAAACGCTTGCGTTTGCGTTAACTGTAAATTTTTATGGGACAAATTAGTACCATGAGTATTCCGCTAGAGGCGCTGTGCCAATTCCTATAGAGAAGTGTCGTAAACGCAAACGCATTAGTAAGCGTTTACTTACGTCAATTATTTACACTCGAAATAATGGATCGATTTATGTAACTTTAAATATGTATACAGGTCGTTGTTGTGGTCAGCGACGAGCGACTCAGGGTCGATAATACAAATGATACTGGTGCTAAAAAAAATATAAAAATAATACTTACTTACTATAAAAAGAAAATTTTGAAAATCATGTAATAAGCTAAAGTGTAGACATAATACTCAACGGGAGTACGAGGGAGTAAAGGGGTGGGGCGATGGCGGCTTGCTCCTAGCTCTAGTCTGTGCACGAGCCTAGTAACTATACTTTGCGGTAATTTTATTTCAAATTGAATAAGGTATTTCTCGACATATTTACAGTATTTAATGGAATTAAGTCCATTTTTGGGGAATATATATTTTGTACTACCGCTCCTGGGTCGCTTGTCGCCGACCAAAACAACACCCTGTATTAAAAGTTACATAAAACGATTCTGAACAAACCGTTTAACGGTTTAGCATCTAAATCTGTTACAGTATAAGGCACGAGTCGTGAGCATAGATAGGCATTAGTGGGGTTAAGCGCATCTACACTTTTGACCAAATTACAGTAGCCAAATAAGACGCAAGAATCCAATAGACGACGAGCATCGACTAACGAACCAATCGTGTGCAGCTCGGCGCTCCTTCATCATTCCGCCAAACACACCGAAAAACTCATGTGCTCACGTCTCATGCCGGTGCATACTGTACACGTTGTATAAAAATGAATACCTATTTCCCTTAGTCACGCCGTAACTAGAGAAGGTTACTCTGTTGAAGGTTCTTACGGAAAGTTGGTTCCGTGGTGTCCTACGTATAATAATAAATGAGTATTGTTTGTTTTTTTCTTCAATGGCGTCACACGGCTTTTGTATTTTGCCAATTTCAAGTAATATTATAAGTTCTAGTCACGATGAATCACTTTCACATAGTCCTCAGCCAGTCACCGTCCATAATAGTCATGTTTTAGTACAATGGTGGTCATTGTACTAACACTTTTCACGGACTTCTTGAGACAACTTGAAAAGCCACGATACACATAGTTCATTTCATTTCACTTCACAGGTGCACATGTATTGATCTTTATTGGATAAAATACTACCGATTATATGCAATAAAACTCATAATACACGAATTTATGAAAATAAAAATGAAAAAGCAACGTCACTCTGCAAGTTCCCGCCAAAAAGTTATGAGTTTTGTTTTGTTTATTTGGTGCAGGGTTCGACAAGTGCGATGTGCGAGTCGATACTCCGGCAGCACGGGTTCCGCACGGGGTTCTACTCGTCGCCGCACCTGGTGGCGGTGCGCGAGCGGATCCGACTCGACGGCCGAGTGCTCTCAGAGGAACAATTCGCCAAATATTTCCATCAAGTCTACAATTTACTTGATGCTAGCAAGGTGAATATGTTTATGTGTATTTATATTTATATGTTCGTTCGCAGAGAAAAGAAAGTATGGCCCCGAAGATTAACGAAAGAATGCTTACAAATTACAATCAACCCTAGATCACTAGTACAAGGTTCGTAATACACTGCAGCTGTTAGCAAAGGCTGTTAGTTCCGTCTCATTCGCAAGTCACGCCCCTCCGCACGGCGCGCGTTAACATGTTGGCAGCTGCCGACCAATAGCGTTTCCCGCGTATCTTCTGCGCAGGTACATCGGTAAGCCATATTAGTTGGGTACTACTGTACCTTCTTGCAACCTTATTTTGTAGAGATAATGTATTTTTAATTTAAACGGTCTAAGACATGAAATGTCTTTTTTCTCGGTAGCATTATTTTGCTGTTTTATTCTGTTGCATCAACCTTGCCACTGTAGCTATCCTACCGCTCATACAGTAAGAATATTAATAGTGATAACATTAAAAACATTACCTTGTACGAAGTGTGAGCAGTTTGCATACAGGTCGTTGTTTTGGTCAGCGACGAGCGACTCAGGGTCGATAATACAAATGATACTGGTGCTAAAAAAAATATAAAAAAATACTTTATTTTTTTTAACAATAAAAATTTTAAAAAATCAAATTTTGATAATCATGTAATAAGCTAAAGTGTAGACATAATACTCAACGGGAGTACGAAGAAGTAAAGGGGTGGGGCGATGGCGGCTTGCGCCTAGCTCTAGTCTGTGCACGTGCCTAGTAACAATACTTTGCGGTAATTTTATTTCAAATTGATAAAGTATTTCTCAACATATTTACAGTATTTAATGAAATTAAGTCCTTTTTTGGGGAATATATATTTTGTACTACCGCTCCTGGGTCGCTTGTCGCCGACCAAAACAACACCCTGTATATATCCTTACTCACTCATTACTTACAGTCAGACAAATTGTCGATAAAACTTCCTTGTCATTTGTTCTCGGTAAAAGTAAGAGACTTTGGTATTCATACTATATATATTTAGTAGTTCAAACTATGAACGCGCAGTTCGTTTTAGGGCAGCGTTGCACTTACCCGTGCTCACGGCACATGCTCTAGTACAGTCGCTCTATTAATATTCTAACTCCATGGACAAACCAGTGTTTTTGCCAAGGGGTTTTAGACCCTCTGCAATAATTTGTAATTGTGCAGGAGTTTGAAGGAGACATGCCGAAGTACTTCGCATTTCTGACAGTGATGGCGTTCAACGTGTTCCTCAAGGAGAAGGTGGATGTGGCGATCATAGAAGTGGGCATCGGCGGCATTGTCGACTACACTAATGTTATCAGGTAACTTTCTTACTATAGGTATAATAAACAAACGCGAAGGTTTGTGAGGATGGATGGATAGATGGAAAAACAGCTGAATGGATTTGGACGAAAATTGGCAGATAGATCACAATCACACATAGCAGTGACATATAGGATCTATGATTTTTTCGAACCGAGACAAAAAGTTGATAGTGGCGCCCCCTCTCCAGCGATTGAGATGAATAATGAACGAATGATGTTTAACAAAAAAAAACTTTTCCTCATAAAAAAGTATTTGAAAAAAAAAACTATTTACGTTCCGGGGCTGCATATACGATACTTTTTACGCCGGGAAAACAAGGTCCCTCGGGAACGCTGGTGAAAATGCTGGGGTAACTGCTTCCAACTAAACACATAGTATCCGACCTTCCTCAAGTTGTCGTAACTTTTAACAGAGGTAAGTGCTACATTTGGAGGCCTACCTACCTTAAATCTTGTTGAAGCTCTAAACTCTTACCGAAATGAGGCTCTAAAAACCTTTTGAGGCTTACTTAGCCTTCCTGGTTGATCTCTGTTATTTTACTGCTTCATTATTATTTTTATGTAAATTTTACAGAAAGACTCCAGTGGTAGGCATAACGGCCTTAGGCCTAGATCACACGTCTATACTGGGGACCACATTGCCCGAGATAGCCGCGGCTAAGGCCGGCATCATGAAGGCCGGCTGTGAGGCCTACACTGTCTCACAGCCTGCTGAGGCCATGGATGTACTGAAGAAAGTTGCTGATAGTGTTCAGGTAATTAGGACCTGTCTTGGTTTAGCCGATTTTTGGTTGACTAGTGGTATTTCACTTAAACGAAAATCGCAACTTCCCATGACTATCGACAGCGACATAGAGATAATCAGCAGAAACTAATTTGTGCGTTATTCAGTAGAGATAATAAAAAATGACGGGCATTCTTCATAAAAGTCAACAATCCTCAAGAAATAACAGGATTGTGACCATCCACTGACATTTAATCCTTAAGTTTCATCATTCAACTGCCTTATTTAATTGATACTTCAATCTATGTATCTTTTCCAGTGTCCACTGACCATCGTTCCAGATTACAGCACATACAAATTAAAAACCGAATCGCACCCATCGATGAACTTGGAAGCTTATCGAATGAACGCATCTTTGGCTATACAGCTATCAAATGCTTGGATGAGACTGACAAAGCTACCGAGAAAAAACTGTTTAAAAAATGGCGTCACGGAGAAAAGTTATTTTAAAAACGGAACAGTATTAAATGGGTTGTCCAATGAAACGGTTGAAGGGCTTCTTAGATGCAAATGGCCGGGGAGGTATCATGTTATAGATTCGAACTATGCGGTTTTCTATATGGATGGTGCGCATACAAAAGAATCTATGGAAATATGCGCAGACTGGTTCAGGGATAATAATCGGTATGTTTAGCTTTAAATCGTGCTATAAGTATTTTTGGCTTGATGGTAAGCGGTTTCCGTAGCCGATGGACGCCTGCTACACCAGGGGTATCACTCGCGACCGAACTTCCCCCCTCCCCAATGAGCTCAGGCGACCTTGCTCACGCGCAGGAACACAACATAAAGTTATTTGGCTGCGGTATTCTGTAAGGTGGAGGTACTTCCCCAGTCGGGCTGCTCTTTGAGCGAATTATCGCTATGCTCTACCTCACAAACGAATGTGAATTGTTTAAAAACTATAAAAAAAACTGTTTTACAAAAAACTTAAACCGACTTCAAAGTAAACTTAAAAGCAATCAAATCCTGAACGAATGGGACCAAACGGGAAGTGTACCCTTCCAAACAAACAAAGAATTTTCCAAATCGGTTGATAAATGACAGAGTTATGAGTACACATAATAAAAACACAACCGAATTGAGAACCTCCTTATTTTTTGAAGTCGGTAAAAAATTAAATTAATCGAATTCCTACTATTGCAGAAGCGAAGAAAAAATCCTGATATTCAGCGCGACAGGCGACAGAAATGCAGAAGTGTTACTTAAACCTTTAAGGAACATATCTTTCAAAGCGGTTTACTTCGTCATACCGACCGCTTACAAAGAAACTAATCAAAATAACGACAACTATTCACTAGTTGAACAAGCAGAACTTATCACAAGATGCCAGAAGCATGAAGAAATCTGGAAAAACTCAGATGGTCATTCTAACTGTAAAGTGACAGTTTTTGAATGCGTTGCAGATGCGTTAGCCAGTGTCAAAAGTAATTTCAATATGGCGGATAAGTCTTCAGTATTGATAACAGGGTCTTTGCATTTAGTTGGGGCTGCTCTCTCTATTATAGACCCCAATTTGAGTTCTTGACGATGGTGTTTTTAGATTTTCAAGCACACTTTGTCGTATTACATTAGATGGTTTAAAGCCAGTCTAGTAAAATCCAAGTTATAAATATATCCGTCACTCTCTAACGTCATATAAAAAAAAGAGCTGGGGCTATCTTATAACCTGAGATTACAAGACTTGCTTTAAACCATCTCATGTAAAATGACGAAGACATTGCTATACGTCAAAAAGAAAATGTGACGCTTAGCTGTTTCTTGCCGGAGTCTTCTCAGTTCAAGTTGTATTTGGAACCGGTGTAGTCATTTTGTTAACGTTCATACAGTATTACCCAACTAATAAGGCGCATCGTAAATCTTCGTTCGCACAGAAAAGAAAGTATGGCCCCGAATATTAACGAAAGAATGCTTAAAACTTACAATCAACCTTAGATCACTACTATAAGGTTCATAATACACTACAGCTGTTAGTTCCGTCTCACTCGCAAGTCACGCCCCTCCGCACGGCGCGCGCTAACATGGCGGCAGCTGCCGACCAATAGCATTTCCCGCGCTTTAAAAATGTAAGAAATGTATCTTCTGCGCAGGTACATCGGTAAGCCATATCAGTTGGGTCAAGTCAAAGTCAAAGTCATTTATTCAATTAAGGCCCCAGAAGGGCACTTATGAAGGTCAAATTTACTGAAGTTACCACCGGTTCGGAACTCGGCCTTCAACTGAGAAGAATTAAACCGATTACGAAAATATAAGTGGAATAAATCAATTAATGTTGTATCGCTGTTTTTGATGTTAAATCAGTGTACTAATATTTCATAGTGAGTGACTCATCGGCTCAACCGTTTTTATGGTCCAAATTCAGGCGAGTACATAGTTTATTTTGATTGTTTCACATATATGTTCTATCACACAGACTAATTAATAATATCTATAGTAATAATCCTGTTTAGTCGTTAAAATAGTCGTAAGAAAATTTACAGCTAATTGTTCATACCTGTACCTATTATTGTTTTTGTTATTACTTGCTCATTCAAACTCTATTGGTTATTTAAATACAATAACAATCCACCATGGTTGGAACGCGCAAGACCTCAGCTCGTCAGACAGAAGATAAACTGCAGCTTGTACTGCAAGAACTTAAAATTTCTAAAACCAAATGTGAGCAATTAATGACAGAACGCGATGACAGTGAAAAAGAAATGCTAGATATATTATCTATGAACAAAAAATTAAAAACTGAGATGGCAGATATGCATGTCCGGCACACAGAAGTAGCTGAACAACGGGATCAGCTTCAGAGCATTGTCGACGGGTTCAACCAATGCAGCTATGAGTTTGAAGAGGCCCTCAGCCGAGTTACTTACCTTGAGAAAGAATTATGTGAGGCCCGTAACTACATCACTCACTTAGAAAATAGTAAACGTGAAACCGAGGTAGCAGAAACCAATACACTTTTTGAGGAGTTGGTCGGACCAGCTCCGGGTTTGGTTTCTGGTGCCTCGGTCCAATGCTCAAAACCCACTGTCACAATAGATTTAACATGTGAAGATTCAATTGTTTCGAATGGTGCAGTGCGGATAATTAAATGTAGTAAAAATAAACTTAAGAAATATATAAAAATCAAAAATTTAATAAAAAAAACACAAAATCTCATTAAAAAAAATAAGATTGTATGTAATAACATTAAATTAAGGAAGGAACGTTTAAACTTAATAACAGAAGTAAATATGTGCCATGTAGACTATGAAAAAGGCATTTTTAAATATAACTCGGATACAATGCAACTCCAGGCTGAAATTATTAGTTTAAACGATAGGTTAAAGTTTTTTTCAACTAATTATGAAACTTGTCAGAAAGAGATAAATTCCTACATTCTGGCCATGAATGAGTTGGTGGAGGGGTCTAAAGCAAATGCTGATAGATTTGATTCCCTTGTAAACAATTGTAATTGTTTAAAAACTCCATCTAGCTCCTCCAAGTCCGATTGTCCAACTCCATTGTTAAATATCACAATAAATAAATGTAACACACCAAATCCTACAAAATCTTCCATCCCAAAATGTAAACAGGATTTAAATAATTTAAATAATATTGTAATGTTTAGTGATGAAATAGGAAAAAATATGGGAATATTACTTAGTCACTGCTTGGGCCAGTCTATAACTAATATGTGTATGCCCGGTGCTTCTTATAGTCAGATATTAGATAGAATTAATAGCAGTTCATTTAATAATAATACTACATTGATAATATTTATAGGAAGAAGGGGAAATGTGGACAAACAAAGTCTAATACAATACTTTAGTACACTTGCACAATTAAATGTAAAAAATATAGTTTTGTTTTCATTCCCTTTTCTTCAAAGTTTGCCACAGACTGAAAATATTTATAGACACAATTTAAATATGACATTACACACTTTGACATGTCGTCATAGTGATAAGTTTCACTTGATTGATATTAATAGTTATTTAAGTAATTTGAATTATTATTATTATTTAACAGAAGATAATTTTTATCTTCCAAAATACCACAAACGACAAATAGCAGAATCGCTATCATATTATATTAACTCAGCCAATTGTTTGGCTACTCGGACGGCTGCTTCTATTGAGCAGCACAGCTATTTACAACCATTGGAAGCTATTCCAAATAGATTGGATTCATTGGAACCTATTCCAAGTACAAGTAGTAATTTAAATTAGAACATGTGACAATAGAGGCAACCTCTAGCATTAGTCATAAGAATAATAACTATGAAATTATAAGTGTATCCTGCCCATTATCATTAGATATAAAGAGTAATAAAAAGTATAATAATAACTGTAACAAAAGTAATATTAACCTGGTACACCAGAATATACAAGGAATTAAGGGCAAGGAATTAGAACTAGAGTTATTTCTGAACTGTGATAATATTGACATTTTATGTATCACTGAACATTGGCTAAAGGCCCACCAGTTCATGTTTAACTTTAGTAAGCACCAGGTTGCTAGTTCATTCAATAGAAAAGATTCTATTCATGGTGGCTCATTAATAATAATTCAAAACAATTTGAAATTTAAGGAACGCATAGATATTCAGAGCCTATCTATTGAGCGAACTATAGAAATAGCATGTGTAGAGCTTGAGCAATTCATTGTCATGAGCGTATACAGACCCCCTACTGCAGTATTCAATTTGTTTGAAAAATGTATGGATGAAGCTTTGTGTAAACTAAATAGTATGAATAAAAATATAATAATCTGTGGAGATTTTAATATAAACTTGTTGGAGGATAATGCGATATGTAATAAACTCAAATCACTTTTTCTGTGCTACAATCTTGTAAATCTTTTTTTAGAACCAACTAGAATCACTGCCACTTCAGCAACTTGCATTGATAATATTTTTACTAACTTACAGCCAGTAACAAAGTCAATAATAAGTAAATTAAGTTCTGATCACTGTGGCCAGCTGGTCTCATTTCATATGCCAAGAAAAAAAGTGATAAAAAAAGATATTAAGTGTGTTCCTATGAGTGAAAGTCGCCTTGAAAAATTTAGAAATAACATTGTCAATAAATTACCACACGTACCTTACGATAATAAAAATGTTAATGAACTTTATAACTCAATTTTTAATTTAACCAAAAATGAGTATAATTCAATGTTTTCTTCAAAAACGGTAAAACGGAAATCTAACACGGTCTTCAATGACTGGGCGACGGTGGGAATTTATATAAGTAGGCGAAAATTGTATGAATTATATAGGGAAAAACAGTATAATCATGATGCTGTTTTTCTAAATTATGTAAGGAATTACTCAAAAACATTTAAATGCGTTTGTACTGCGGCTAAATCAATACATATAAGAAATAAAATTAAAAATAGTCAAGATAAGATCAAGATGACTTGGAAAATTATAAATAGTGAAACTGGAAAGTTCAAAGTACGTAATAATGAGTTTCAACTTATTATTAATGATAAATCAATCAAATCTGATCAAGATGTTGCTGCCGCTTTTGAGACTTTCTTCACCAATATTCCAGTTTCGACTACCAAGTCTCTTAATTCTTCTCCCACCCTCGCTGTATCTTTACTTAGGAAAAATGTAACAGAATGTACTGTTGACTTTAAATTCTCAACTGTTACTTCTAGCGATATAATTAAAGCATTCAAATCTCTAAATTTGAAAAACACTGTTGATCTATGGGGGCTTTCAGTTAAACTTATTAATTCTATAATTGATTGTATTGCACCTCATTTAGCTGTTATTTTTAATAAATGTATTGATTGTGGTGAGTTTCCTGATCTTATGAAACATAGTAAAGTAGTGCCTTTATTTAAATCCGGTAGTACATCCGACCCCACAAATTTTAGACCAATTTCCATACTACCGACATTCAGTAAAGTATTCGAGAAAATTATACTTAATCAATTGATGGTACATTTCAATAGTAATAGACTGCTTCACAGTAAACAATTTGGTTTCACTAGGGGTCGCTCAACAACCGATGCTGGTGTTGAGCTTATTCAACATATTTTTGACGCCTGGGAAAATTCACGAGACACCCTCGGTGTTTTTTGTGACTTATCCAAGGCTTTTGATTGCGTCCATCATAAAATACTGATCAGCAAATTACATCACTACGGCGTTAGAGACACTGCACTTGATCTTTTGATTTCTTACTTATGTGACAGAATTCAAAAGGTTGATGTTAATGGTAAAGTATCCCCTGGGTCATCAGTAACTATGGGTGTACCACAAGGTTCTATCCTTGGACCTTTTCTATTTCTCATTTACATCAACGACTTACCATATCTTGTAGAAAAAAAACATGAGATAGTATTGTTTGCTGATGACACTTCACTTCTTTACAAAGTGAATAGACATGATTTTAATTCTGACGATGTGAACAATGCTCTTTCTGAAGTCGTTGATTGGTTTACTATTAATAATTTATTGCTAAATGAGAAAAAAACAAAATGTATCAGATTCAGTCTACCCAATGTGAGACATTCGGACACAAATATTGTAATTAAAGGCGAAAAACTGGATCTTGTTGAAACAACTGTATTTTTAGGTATCACTTTAGATAATAAGATACAATGGAGCCCTCACATTTGTAAATTGGTGGATAGACTTAGTTCTGCAGCTTATGCAGTGAGAAAAATTCGCGCTCTCACTGACGAATCTACGGCAAAATTAGTTTATTTCAGTTACTTTCACAGTTTGATGTCTTACGGTATCCTCCTCTGGGGTAGTGGTGCCGAAATCAATAGAATTTTTATACTGCAGAAGAAGGCTGTCCGCGCAATATATAAAATAAGGCCTAGAGATTCTTTGAGAGACAAGTTTAAATCTATTAATATAATGACAGTGTCGTCACAGTACATATATGAAAATCTTATTCATGTGAGGAAAAACTTAAATAACTTTCCTAAGAATAGTGACACTCATAGTTTGAACACTAGAAATAAGCACAAACTTGCTGTACCTTTAACTCGGCTCAGCAAAGTCCTTAACTCTTTCAAGGGGCAATGTATACGTTTCTATAATAAAGTACCCAAAGAAATCCAAGAGCTACCTATACATAGATTCAAAAAGATAGTTAAACAAAAGTTATGCACGAAAGGGTACTATAAAGTTTCTGATTTTGTAGATGACAAGAATGCATTTGAATGAATTGTTCGCTTCGCAGGCTATTGTTATATATATTTTGTAATTGTAATACTTCTATTCACATATTTAAAAAAAAAAAGACTTGCTGAGTTTCTTGCCGGAGTCTTCTCAGTTCAAGTTGTATTTGGAACCGGTGTAGAGCCATTTGTTAACGTTCACAAGTGCCCTATCAGGGCCTAAATTGAATAAATGCTTTTTGTTTTTGTTTTTTTTTTGAATCCGGCAAGAAACTCAGCAAGGTTACATTTTTTATATATTTTTTGGTCAATCTGACTATGTTTGGCTTTTTTTTTCCAAATAATTAAAAATAAAAAAGATATACCTAACTACTACTACGGGTAATACTGTAAGTGCCTTAGCAGGGCCTATTTTGAATTTACTCCTTTCTCTTTTTGTCGTATAGCGCTGTCTGATCGGGTGGTTCGGTCGCACTAGAATCGGCTGTCTGGTAATACCTTAATATGAGGGTTTTAGTCTCATCACGCATGTCCGTCCGTATATCATAGCAATTTTTATTAACGGCTCGATTCATATTGAGGAGGAACGGAAGCAAATTTTTTGGAGTAAAATTGCTCGCCATAGTAGTAACAAAATCTTCTACCTTACTAATAATAGTAGCTTTTGCTCCTTATAACATCAGCTGTCTGCCAGTGAAAGTCCCGTCAAAATCGGTCAAGCCGTCTCGGAGATTTGCTGGAACAAACAGACATACTTTATTATATGATACGCATTTATTAAAAAGCTGTTATTTTGACATGACAAACAGACACTTCAATTTTATTTATTTTTATAGATATTAAATTATTATAATTACAGCACTGCAGCAGCGGCGTGTCGTAAATTCTCTCGTTGTTATTATAATCTATGTTTGATCTGAAAATAATGCAGAATTTCTAGCAGACTCTTCATAACGAAGGCTCTATTCCGAAAGATTGCTTATAGGTATTCTATATTGAGATACGTGCCTGCAAAATATTGTGACAAGGTCCTATAATTACCTCATTTACTCTGCCAAAGTTTCTAAACTCGAATTTATACTGGATTTTCTATTATATAGTGCCTTTTGTGAGGCTATTAAATGTATACTGTATACCTACTAATCAATTGAATCAAGTATTGTAAATGTGATAATGTATGTGTAATCTAACTCTTACTAACATGAAATGTTGTCTAATAAGACATTCCTACGTTGCAGTTTTAACCCTCTCTGAATTTTATACAGAAATTGTAAGCTTATATAATAAGCTACTAATGTAGTAGTTAAGTTTAAAATAAACAACTCCTTTTGTTTCAATATATTGTTTTATTTACGTCTACACAGTAGACAAATATTAAAACTATAAATAGTATAGAGAATCTAAGCAATTCATTAGTTTCACATCTTGTAATGACATCACCGGGACCTGGTACAGTCAACAACATAACCTGAACATGACGGGCCAGTTGGTGCCGTTGCTTAAGACTCCACCTATCGCGCCGCAGGTCGTGGGTTCGATTCCCGCACAGGACATTTGTGTGTATGAACATGTCTGTATGTCTTGAGTCTGGGTGTAATTATGTATATTAAGTATGTATTTACAAATATAAAGTTTATATGTATTATATCAGTTATCTGGTTTCCATAGTACAAGCTCTGCTTAGGTGGGATCAGATGACCGTGTGTGAGGAATGTCCCAGGATATTTATAATTTTTTTATTCATTTATTTATAGCTGAACAGATTCAAAACGAAACTCCAGGGGGCCTACCACAAGCTTTCTGTACACTATGATGTAGAAAATAGTATGTAGGTTTTTTTAGACATACAATATATTGTCCATACCTTATGCAGGGGTTCCCAAAGTGGGCACAACGAGGGGCACCCTGTGAGGCGCTCCTTTATACCATTCTCCAGATATTAAACTTAGGTATTCGCGGCTACAGCTTCATTTAGCATCATTGTACCCTATTTCGACTAGCTAGGGCGCGGCAAAATAAAATAATAAACCTGTGAGTGCGCAAACTTAAAAAGTTTGGGAACCCCTGTCTTATGGTATCACCATGTTCCTAAAGTAATTGTTTAATCTAGAGTTAATTGTGTATCATTTGTATCCAAGAGCCTATCAATATCTGTCAGCCAAGAAATTAACCTATCCAAGTACCCTCCTTCTTGCTTGTAGCTGAGAAGAAGCAACTGCATGTGTTGGTATGCCATCTGCTGCGCCATCAAAAATTCCAACCTTCTATCTCTAAGAGACAAGAGCTTTATAAACACAATGACTATAAGAGTCCATTGTATTGGCTTAAACATGATATTATTCGCCTTTAATTTAAATGTATTCACAAGTAAACGTACATCCGAAGAAATGTTCAAACTCAACAAGCCTAAAGAACGAAGTAGATCTGGCAAAACTTTGTTCAAATGTTGGCAAACAATTCTTCTACGTAATGCATTTTGTGCATTTGTGTCAACCAAAGGTAATTGAGTTAGGTTTTCTTCTTCAGGATTGGTTTTATCTTCTACGGTAACAGCTGTTTCTGAAACTTCAGTTGATCCGGTTAAATAAGCCTTTACTTTCAATTTCATTCGTTTACTCTCTTCTTGTAATATAGAATAGTCGGGTAAAGGTTTCATTTCTCTTTGTAAGGTCTGGGTATCGTAACGTCTATCTTCCAATTCGAGCATATTTAATTTCTTGCATAATTGTTGATACTGATCATATGTATTTGAACTGTAGAATATGCTTTGAGCATAATTATTTAAGTATTGTTTTATACATTTTCCTTTGTCCGTAACCATTTCTTTAACCTTTTCTTCGCCAAATAAAAATATCATTGTGTCAAGTGTGAACCATTCAGCTAGTGATTTTTCTACTTCTATTGTCAATGCAGTTACTAACGGTTGCTTTTTCTTTACAACTTTTTTCAACACTCTTTCTTTATCTTGTTTAGAATTTTCTGGAATATTTATTATTATAGGGTCAAGTTTCCTCTCTGGTTTCTCAATGATTTCTCCGACAATGTTAAACGGATTTGTTTTGGTTTTTTGATGTTTTGTCAGAACTTCTTCTAGTCTAGTTTTTTCTATATCATTATTTTCTTTCAATGTTTGATTATTTTGTTGACAAACTGGTTTTTTATCCTCATGATTCCTATTTATGTTATTGTTATGAATATTCTCAGTTTGTTTTTCTAATTTTGCATCTTTAGTGTTCTCAGTAATAGCTAAGTTATTCATTCCCTCCGCTATATTGTGTTTATCATTGTTACTATCCAGTGGATCACTTTTAGTGGTAATTTCATTAAGACTTGCACTTGTAAAATCATGAATGGATTTAAATGAACATGTATCAGTTTTAATTTTGATTTTCTCCACAATTGACACGTCAATCTCTTGGCCCAGACTCCCCGTAGCATCTAAAGGTAGCAGATTAAAACTTGGTATGACATCATACTCTCTAAACCATAATGGACTTGTCAGCAACTGCTTTTTCACATACATAGCTGATTTGTAACAACTGTTGCTACAAAAACTTTTTCTAGCCGTTATATCGTACACCTTGTTCGTTTTCACTGATATTCGATACTTTTGTTTGGGTATATCTCTGTCAGATAACGATTTAGAACAAATAGGGTAACCGCAGAGACGAATGATAGATCGCTCTTCAATAATGTCTTCGAAATGGCTCTGGTTGATGTCAGGTAAGCATCGTAGCAAATAATCTTCGTTGATATCCTTTTCCAGTAGGCTCTCAACAATGTTTAGTGCTTTTGAGTTGCATTCTCGCTTTTTGAGTATAGCCTCACGTATCTGTTCCTTTGTCATTTCCTCGAGTTTAGAAGGTTTCTTTATCGGTTTTCTCGCACATGTTTCCATTATGATTTATATTGTGTGCTACTGCTATAAAAATAAATAACTTTTAGAAATCACAGTCATTGATATTTTTTGACATTTGTTGGATGGCGAAATGATGAAGACAGACATTAGGACCTGTGATTAGGCCATTACAGACAACACGACTTGAAGTTTATATTTGCAAAATAACAAAAAATTAACATGTTTGTTTAAATTTTTTAAATAATAGATGAGTTTAGGTACAATTTATCATAAATTTAAAATATTCAATAGATTAGATACGTAAAAGATTCAGGAGAAAAAAGTTAATTATTATCTTATATTTTTTTTTTTTTTTTTTTTTTTTTTTTTTTTTTCTGGCTTTGCGAAGTTTGCATTAGCCAATGACAAAGGTAGGGAAACCAAGGATATAAAAAAAATATTAAAGCGAGGAATTTGGAACGGGAAAAGGATTGGTTTCTATAGTACTAAATACATAAACATATTTACAATACATATTGGAACAATAATTATAGTTTGATATCATTAATATCGATAAATCTGGCTAATATGCTATATACATCTGTATCATTATAATGTAGTAAACAAATAATAGAAGTAGGAAATGGAATACGGATCGCCAGGAGTTGGGAAATAAAAGCAGACCTATTATACAATGTACAAGAAAAAAAAATGTGGTTCAAGTCCCCGTACTCTCCACAAGAGCACATAGGATCAGCAACAATTTTAAATTTGAATAAGTGTGCAGGGGTACAAACATGACCCAAACGGAGTCTGCATAAAACAGAAGTGATTCTTTTGCTAAACTGAAGGTTGTTAAACCACGGCTTACGTGGAATAGACTTCTGTATTAGTCGATAATATTTCCCTTTGGTGACATCATCAACCCAGAGACTACTCCACTCATCATACAAATAAAGTTTGGACAGAGAAACCAAGTCGTGACAATAATTACTATACGGACATACATCTCCGACATGAATAGCTTCGTTAGCTAACCGATCAGCTTTTTCATTACCAGAAATGCCCACATGACTTGGAATCCAAGCGAAAACGATTCCATAACCCCTTGATGAGCATAAATATAAAAGGTTTTTAATATCAAAGATAATAGGAGACTGTTTATGAGAGTTAAAGGGAAATCGTTGTAAAGATTGTAAGGAACTCAGCGAATCACAAAAAATTATTGCTTTTGATAGCTTCAGTAGGATTACATACTCAATGGCCTTTAAAAGACCATAACATTCACCGGTATATACACTAGATTCGGGAGGTAACTTAATTTTTTGTGCAATTTTATACTGTGAATGGTAAACCCCAACGCCAACACAACTATCATTAGAATGTTTAGACGCATCAGTATAGATTTGATGCCAACCAGTCCAGTCATTGTCAATAATACGCCTAAATTCGACATCTTGATTGGTATTGCTCTTTGATACTCCTATACTGAATTCGATTCGTGGTGGTACAATGAGAGAATTGAAATTATGACAATATAAGGGTAATTGATTACTTTGGTAAGTTGGAGCTTCTAATTTGTTATATTTACGCAGACTTTTAACAAGACAAGGAGCATCCTTATGCGTCCAATAATTTGATGAATCTACCTCTTCAGCTAGCTGTTTTAATTTAGAATGTAACGGATGACATTTCAATTGTAAACTACGGAAATAATAACGATCACTTAGGTACTGTCTTCTTAACGATAAAGGGGGTTCACAGCACTCCACTTGAAGACAATTTATTGGACTAGATTTCATAGCCCCCGTAATAATCCTCAGAGCCTTCGATTGAATGCCATCCAGTTTCTTGAAAGCACCCACATTTCCTGGATGCAACAAAAATGTTCCGTAATCCAGTACACTTCTTATCAGGGCATTATATAAAAGTCTCATGGAAGAAGGATGTGCGCCCCACCAAACACCAGAAAGGCATCGTAAAATGTTTAAATTACGTTCACACCTTTTCAAAATATATTCGCAATGAGGCATTCCAGATAATTTTGAATCTAAAATTACTCCCATAAATTTTGCCTGGTCTTTGACTGGTAAAGATAAATCTCCATACTCAACATTAACTGCTGGCAATTTCCGTTTTCTCGTATATAGTACAACCGAACTTTTTGTTGGTGATAGGGCAAGACCATTGTAATCTAGCCAGACCTTTAACTCAATTAAAGCAGTGGTTAAAGATTCACAAATATCATCTGTTTTGGACCCAGGAACATAAAGAAGCAAGTCATCCGCATACTGAAGGACATTAGCATATCTAGTAAGAGAGCACTCTAAATCATATGTGTATATGTTATACAATATAGGGCTAAGCACGGAGCCCTGAGGCAATCCCTTCCAGATTGTTCGACATATGCATGTACTGTCACTTGAATCTATTGGATATTTAATAAATCTTTCATATAATGAATTTACAATAAAATTTACTAAAATAATTGGAATATTTAATAACATTAACTTTTGTTGGAGGATTGAAATATTAACATTATCATATGCCGCACTTATATCTAAAAAGGCTGCAACCAAAGAATCATTTCTAGATAGCGCTAAACGTACATCTGTGGTAAAAATGGCTAAGCTGTCAAAAGTACATTTACCTTTCCTAAAACCGAACTGAGTATTTGATAATAAATTATTATGCTCTATAAACCATTCCAATCGATTTTTGACTAAATGCTCTGCGATTTTAGCTAGTACCGAAGACAAAGCTATTGGCCGATACGATGACGGATCTGAACTCGTTTTATTTGGCTTCAATAACAATATCAAAGTTTGGGTTCGCCAAGATTTGGGAATTTTACCAGAGAAGATTACAGTGTTAATTAGAGAAAGGTAATAATTAAGACCATTATTATCAAGGTTGGACAAAAATGAATACGGTATACCATCTTCGCCCGGCGCCGAGTCCTTAACATGCGAAAGAATTCCTTTCAGCTCATACAGAGTGAAAGGAGAATTAAGGTCTATTTTATTGTTATTAATATTTGTTAAAGGTGCTGGTACTGAAGATGGAATCAAAACATAATTTTCAGGAACAGAAGGTGGAGCCAAATGATCCATGATCTGCTCAGCAAGAGTGGGAGTAATTTTATTTTGTTGTGTGTCATTGAAAGCAGACCTATACCTTCTAATATTTTGCCACACAATGGATGGTTTAACATTAGGGCAAAGTGATGCACAGAAACATTGCCAGCCTTCAAACTTTTTTCTTTTAAGTAGTTCCTTGGTATTATTTGCCATTTGTATATAATTAATAAAGTTATTGTCAGACATTTGAATACAATATTGTTTTTCTGCCTCTTTCCTTTGTTTAACTGCATAAGTACACTCTTCATCCCACCATGGTGGAGATGGTATCTTATTAAGTCGACAATTCTTTAAAGGGAAAGTTTCAGTAGCTGCCTCAATTAATATTTTAGCTAACATCTCAGAGCAAATGGATGCATTTTCATGAGATACTTGAGGCATTTCTAACACCATCTGCTCAACCCTCCTTCTAAACACACCCCAGTCACCCTTATTCAATTTATATTTCATACGTGGTGATTTTAACTGCCTTGGAGGTTTCTTAAAAGGAAAAGTGATTAATAATGGGAAATGATCACTACCATATCTGGATGTCAGAGGGCTCCAAGAAAGGCAGGATGCAAGATCAGGTGTACAAATGGATAAATCTGGGGCACTGGGATCTTCCCTAGGCCCACCAAGGCGTGTTGGCAAACCAGTATTTAAAATACATAGGTTATGTGAATCAAGAAGATCCAAGAGCTGTTCTCCGTGACAAGAAGAAGAAGAGTAACCCCAACTCTGGTGACGAGCATTGAAATCCCCCATACATACAAAAGGTTTTGGTAATAAATTAAATAGATTGTTAATTTCATTAAAAATTTCTATACTAGGTCGGGGATAATATACAGAAACATAACATATATTATTTACATCAACAGCAACAATAGACAAATTGTTGCTGTGGGCGGGAACGGATAGAGGAGTAAATGGAAAACAGTTACTGATAAGCATTGCTGCTCCACCATAACCATCATGTCTGTCGTCCCTTAGGCAGGAAAATCCAGGGACTTTAAATACTGACTCGGGTTTTAACCATGTCTCCTGAAGAGAGATCACAAATGGTTTATATTTGTTAATTAAATGGATAATTTCAGTTTTTTTATTATTAATACTTTGGCAATTCCACTGAATTGCTGTGGCCATTATTATTGTTGGAAATTTGATACAGAGCGTCAATTACTGTTGCAACGTTGGACGGTGATATTAAACTTGACTGTGATAATAACTGAATTAAAATTTTGATTATGTCTGATATTTTCATGTTATCATTATTTTTGTTTACGTTTATGGGTTGTGATCTAGGTAATATAGGATCTTTAATAATAGCAGAATGGGCCGCGCGGTCATAAGCCTTGGAAAAACTAGGGGGTGTCCTAGGCTTCAAAAAAACAGTTTTTTTGTAAGATTGTGAAGAATTTGATTCAGGTATAGGTTGATGTAGTAGTAGTAGTTGTATGTAGTAGGGCATCAGAATATGAAATCTTTGATACTGGTGGATGTAGCTTAACAGCTTCCATATATGAGATGCAACTCTTGCTCATTGTCTCTTTAATACCTTTTTGTCTATTAAATTCTAAACACTTTCTATCTGTAGCTTGGTGAACACCTTTACATAAGCAGCAAAAATAATCATCTTCTTCTGTATTACAATTATCCCCTGAGTGCCCTTGACCACACTTGAAACATCTTGGTGTGGACCTGCATTGACTTTTAACATGGCCATAACGGCAACAGTTATAACACTGCACAGTTGGGTAAATATATAAGTCCACTGGCAAGGCTGTGTAAAACATGAATACACGCGTTGGGAGTACCTGACCGTCAAATGTTACAACAATGGTACCAGTATTTTCAAATTGTTTGTTACTATTTACCACAATCTTCTTTTTTATTCTTCTCACTTTTAAAATTGACCCACACCCAATTGGTACATTAATGTTTGCCATAACATCATCATCTGACCAATCTATGGGAACACCTCTTATAACTCCCATACGTGTTATATTGAAAGTTGGAATGAAAGCTTTATATTTTCCTAATGCAAGGTTTTGATTAGACAAGAAAAAATTTGCATCTTGGAAGTTTGAGAATGCCAAACTTATGCGATTTCGTCCTATTCGTTTGAGGCTACCATTCACAATACCCCTAATTTGATTGTTTCTCAGGAAACGCCCGAAGGTGACAGGATGCAGGGTTGTAGTATCGTTATTAGTGGAAATTTCTTTTTGAACATGACCCACATATGGTGCAACATCAGTGGCCTGATAAACGGTGCGACCAACTGGCACACGGGTTGATTCATTGTTAGCTTGGTTAATATTGTCATGACTAGTGCTATGAATATGTGGTGCAGCTACTGACTGTGACTCGGAAAGGGGAGGACTTGAACCAGTTGACACATTATTAAGCTCATTATCCTTTACCAAACATTGACAATCAGTCGGCCTTTCCCTTTTACTTCCATGTCTCCTTTTTCTTTTATGACATGACCCACATAAAAGTATTGTGTCGGCCCGTTTACGTTTCAGTTTATTGGAGTCCGAAATTGAGGAGTCAGTGTCCATGGAGGACTCAAGTGCACCTATCAGCATGTCCATGGGCGTTTGTGAAGAAAATTTCCCTCCGCCGGGGTCGTCGGGCGGATCGCCCATCTTAATAATTTACATAAACTTACTTACCAATAATATGTACAGCAAATTAAACACTTATAAATAATAAAATATACAAATAACTAAAAAATTAACTACAAACTAACTAATACCGATCCTTTACACCTATTAAAATTTTAATTAGAAACTCCGAAAGAAAAACCGCGTCTGGATTTTACGAAGTTTCCCGCGCTTTTTTTTCTTATCTTATATTTGAAGTTAAACAAACTTCGTAAACGTGCTTTACTAGTGATGTAATAAAACTAACTAAAATTAGATGTAAGTAAGACTAAGTTTTGTTCCTTTTATCGATGAATAAACGACTACTAAGTTTTGTATGTTTATATTTGATTCAAATTCAAATTCAAATTCAAAATTTGAATTTGAATTTGAATCACCCATGCAATCAATGCATCTTTGCCAACGCAGTGGCAGTTTATTGATGCCCTTCTTAAAGAAATCAGCTGGACGGGAGGCAACAAATTCTTCAAAGGCATTTTGTACTGCCTTTCGGGTACAGCTGGAAAAAGTAGTAGTCTATAGGCGCAAGGTCTGGTGAGTAGGGCGGATGACGGAGAACTTCCCACCCCAGTTCTTGCAACTTGGAGACCGTCTGCTGTGCAGTATGAGGTCGCGCGTTATCGTGCAGGAGCAGTGGAGACGAGCGATTGACCAATGCTGGTTGGAGATGTGCCAGCTTCTCCATCATTGTGTTCAGTTCTTCACAGTACACATCTGCAGTAATGCTCACCCCGTTTGGTAAGAAGCTGTGATGAATCACACCGGCGCTAGACCACCAAACAGTGACCATTACTTTTCTAGGGGTAAGTTTTCGTTTAGGGCATTGTTTAGGTGCTGAACCAGGATCCAACCAACTTGCTGAGCGCTTGCGGTTATTAAACAGAATCCATTTTTCATCGCAGGTAACAATGCGGTTCAAAATTCCTTCATTTGTGTGTCTGTTGAGCAGTGCAAGGCACGTTTCGATGCGTACTTCGCGCTGGCGATCATTGAGTTCGTGGGGCACCCATTAGTCAAGCTTTTTTACCTTGCCAATTTGACGCAAATGGACCAATATTGTTTTGACGCTAACGTCGAAAGCTGCTGCTAATTCAGCCGTCGATTGTGTATCATCAGCTTCCACAATCGCCTTTAATTCGTCATTGTCGACCAAAGTCCTCGGACGACCGCGAGGTTCATTTTTCAGGTCGAAATTCCCAGAACGGAAGCGAGCAAACCAATAACAGGTGGTGCGTTGGTTTGTAGTGTTAGCTCCGTAAACGTCGTTGATGTTGAGTGCCGCTTGTGCCGCGTTGCTGCCACGACGGTACTCATATTCCATAATTACTCGAATTTTTAACGTATCCATGATGACGAAAAAGATTGAAATACGATGAAAATGTAACACTAATCAATAAACAAATGACTACTTTTGGAAAAAGAATTCCATGTTTTTAAAATAAAATTAATTTGAAATTAGAATTCTTAGCCAAACAAAAATTATTTTGATTTGAAATGGCCAGTACTGCAGAACGGCAATTTCATAGGTAAAGACCTATTATTACATAACATATAAGTTATCACATAACACATAACTTATATACTACTTTACCTTTTATTAAAATATATAAATGTTTTAAGTTCAGTATTAAATAGCTGTTGGTTTTTCCACAATAGATAAATAAAAAAATAAAAATATCGCGTTATAGAAATAACTTTCGCGTACATTGTATGTATGGTAACATAGAGAGTCGATGGATAATGGCTGAATGTAGTAATGTAGTTTCAAAATGTTTGAAAATATAAGTTGAAAATCATATTCATTACATTATGCTTTTTTTATACTACTAAGGTGGGGCCCGCCTCATGATAAACACGACTCAAAGTCAAAGCCATTTATTCAATTTAGACCCCAGAAGGGCACTTATGAAGGTCACATATACTGAAGTTACCACCGGTTCGAAACTCGGCCTTCAACTGAAGAATCCGGTAAGAAACTTAGCAAGGTTATATTTTTTAAATATTTTTTGGACAATTTAACTATGTTTGCTAGTACAGCATGGGGTTCCATGGTCCTTTAGGAAAACCATGTTTACAACACGTATACAAAGTAAAATTTAAGTTTATATAGAATTTCTCACGTCTGCCGCTACTGCTGATGATAGGCAAAGTTTCGACTTTGGCTAGCCAAGGAGTATTCTTATTTATGTAATATAAAATGACACGATTAAATCTAAATGATACCCTGGAGCTATAATTTCTGCGACGGTTGAAGAATTAAAAAGATAGCTCAGTAATAGTGACGTCGAATGCCGAGCGAGACGAAGGTCTCGGGTTCGAATTCTACAATGAGCTTATGCTTTCGGTGAAGGAAAACATCGTGAGGTAACCATAGCACGGTGGTAGGATATGTTGTAGTACCCGCCTGGTGGGCTACCACCCTCAAGTTGAAAATCTGTTGCCAAGCACCTATCAGTGTGTTCCGACAGCTGTACTTTAGAGCCTGTTTCTTCTAGGCTTTGTGTGCTTACCATCCTTAGCCAAATCATCACTTACCACGGAGAGATTGTGGTAAACACAGGCCTTTACAAAGTAAAAAAATAAAACTTGCAGATGGAAAAAAGAAACGTAAATAGATTACTTTAATCATCGCAACAGTTGAGATCACTGCGTACAGCTAAAATATTTAGTACTCTACTATTCAATTCAATTCTTATTTCTTGACTAATCAGTCCATGTACATCACTAAAACTGTCACCTGATGAAAGTCTGACCGAAGAAATGTCATAAGTCAAATTTAATTTGTGACAATTCGTCGATAATTCTTGGACAGACCATAATCTGCACAAATTTTAACTTTACTTGCAGTTATCTTTCATTTAATCCAGTCAAACTCATACGAAAAATTGCGTTCATGTGATTTATATATTTTGTCGTATCGTCACATTTGTAGCTGGCTGGGTCACAAATCAGCGAAATTGTTATCAAAATTGGAGCATTATATATTTACTTTCTAATTGAATTTTATCAATAAAATGTTTGATAAGCGTGTGTGATACCGATAGGACAGTTGGTAAACAGAGACATGGCTGATAGGAGTGTAACAGGGCCACCAAACGTACTTATTTCATAAGGTAAGAATGATTTATTTATATTTTGTTAGTAAAATACTCGCAACTCATAATCTTTGGCACGGTTTTGATAGAGCGTCAGAGAAAATCTTATAAGAAAACCGTACCAACTTCTTTTACTTACTACTACCAGTATTTACCTATATTATAGTTAATTAATATAAAATACTAGCTGCCCGGGGCCAGGTGGCGCAGTTGGTTAGGGTTCACCTTACGCGCCGCAGGTCGTGGGTTCGATTCCCACACAGGACACGCATTTGTGTGCATGAACATGTCTGTATGTCCTGAGTCTGGGTGTAATTATGTATATTAATTATGTATTTACAAACAAAAAGTAGTATATGTATTATATCAGTTATCTGGTTTCCATAGTACAAGCTCTGCTTAGTTTGGGATCAGATGACCGTGTGTGAGGAATGTCCCAGGATATTATTTATAATTTATTTATTTATGTGTGTAACGGAAAGGTCATATACATATAAAGTGCACGACTTCTTTGGATGATAATAAACCATACTATAAAGATTTTTAAATCCTATGTCTAACTGTTAGGAAGATGAGAAATTCCAATCCAATGATACCAAGAAACCAAAAATTTCAAATTGAAATTAAACACATCACTAGCACAAATCAGCTGGTCGATGTTATTGACCTATTCAAACGTGAAAACAAACTTCTTACTCCTGGTATTTTTGGATATTTTTTTAATGGGTTCCGGATTTTTATTTTATTATTAATAAGTTCTTACTTTCTCTTACAAAAGCGACCATTATGTTTGTGAACAAGTTAAAATACAAATATTGTAGCGAATTAGTAGGGACTACGGAATAATAGGTACCTCCTTAGATAAAACACCTAACACGTTAACGTACCTACGTAAAATAATAAACATAACGTAGTATGTAATGTAAATGAGTAAACGCACTATTATCCACAGTAATCTTCTACCACACAATTTAGGTAAGTTCAACATAGTAAATCATCAAATAAGTATCTAATCTTTTATTGGTTGCCATTGGCAATACATACTGTACCAGAAAATTGCTTAGATAACTAGGTAAATAGGTAGGTACTGCGAAAGTAAATTATGGAACTTAGAACAGAAAAAGGATTTTGTAACACAAATTTATGTTCAAATGAACCCTAAATATCTTTCCTACGCAACTTATGTGTGTCCTGGTACAAAAATAATGCTAAAGGGTTCCGTTTTTAATTTAAATTAGATTTATGAAAGCTAGGATTGTTGTGTGTGCGTAGTCCCAGCGGAATAATGTTGAACATAACGGAGTACTTAGCTCACGACTACGCGACTTTCGATGAACGTGTAAATGTAGGTGCCTATTAATTGTGTACATACTACCCGTGCGCGATACGTTGTGATCTGAGGGGGGGTGAGACGTCACAGTCGTGTTGTAGTACGAGCGAGCGCCATCGGGGAAGTACATAGTACATAGTAAATTTTTTTTTTAAATTATAATTTTCTTTCCTTCTGAATCTTGAATTTTTGATACCCATAGTATCAGAATTTAATTTTTTTGGTAAAGATTGGAATTAGAAATTATTTAATACAGAAAAAAGACGTTTTGTAGGTAAGTTTTGCGAAAGTTGTACTGTATGTATGTATGGAACAGAACCGAAAAAGGATTTTGTAACATAAATTTATATCAAAATGAACCCTGAATGACTTTCCTATGCAACTTATGTATCTCCTGGTAACAATAATTTCAGTGGGTTCCGCTTTTAATTTAAATATGATATCACATGATATGTTGATATGGTATGTTGTATTATGAATATGTTGGTACTAGTTGGTAGCTTTTGCCATATATTTTTTATAAGTTGGTAGGTAGTAGCTTTTTAACTACAGGGGTATCACTCGCGCGTTGCCGACCCTGCAAAAATCTCTTTACAGCCTTTTTGAAGAACCCCATGCTGTACTCACTTGGGAAAACTACGGGCGGGGAATGCACACTAGCCTGAGCGTGCGTCCGCGGTAGGAAGCTCCGTTGAAACCGCACAGTGCCAACAGTACGAAACCATTTCGGTTCCAATGTATGAGCACTTACTTGTACTTTTATTTATTATTTGGTATGAAGGAGAATGGACGTCGCGTCGCTGCCGGCGCCGTGTCGATGGCGAGAGTTGCGGTGGTATAAGGCTTTTATAAGCTGTGGGCATCAGCTCAAACAATTCTTCCGAACACTGTCCTGTTCGTTGTAAAAGGTGGTATAAGAAGACACATTAAGTAGGCAAAAGTCTCTCCTTAATATTCCGCTAATCAAATTAAGGAAATAATTATTAAAAGTACTAGGACCTCATGAGCAACGAGAGTTTTACGAATAGAGTTTGCGCACAATAATAACAAAATTACTGAATGAACCCTAATTTCGATGATGCATACATACAATACAACGATAGGGTAAATAGGCCAGTTGCAGTTACGAAGGTGGAGATAACTTACTCCTGGTAGAACTTTTGATTTTGATCAATAAATAAATCCTACCAAAAACATTTTCATGTAAAATGTTTCCAATACGAGACCATATCAGTGAGTCAGTGACGAAATCGTTTTTTTTTAGATAACAATAAAACTATGCAATTGAAACTTTATCCCCCTTACAAAACATGGTTTAAAGCAAAACCATGCAAAATGGCTCGTCTTAGCGCGGGGCGGGAGCACTTAACCGTGCCCCAGATTGAATCGAACCTCAACTTATGTGATTATTCCGTACTTACAAATTAATACAACGTCCTACTTATGTAGGTACCCCCAGCACAGTCAACAACAAGTGATCTAATCGGTATCGTTTGTCAACTCAGCTGATCAGCTCATGGGTTTTACTTAACTAGTATCCTGACCTAGCTCTTCTTCAATCTGCGCCCTAGTGTGCGTCGATGTACCTATTAAATTCAGAGTTTTCATTAAATTATTATTATTAGGTAGTACTCAGCCACGACCTGAAGAAGGTAGCTGGGGTGACTAGATGTGGTAAATACCGAGTGATGTCCATCCAGCAGTGGCCGAGTTAGTTGATTAGAAAAATGATTGAATAATACGAAATCGGCCTAGCTACCCTAGTACCAGGAGGGAAGAAATTTTTAGGGTCGTTTTTGAATATTTTTGATTCACAGAAGTCGTCAGTCGTACGTAGGCTATCCTCGAGTTTGTTGTGCTTTGTGTCGCTCTCTCCATCCGCTTTGATTTCGTTACGTAAAATGTCGTTCAGTAATAGCGAATATTAGGAAATGATGTAGTGTGTCGGGGCCGAGGATGGCAATGTGCGCGCTGCCCGAGAGTTGTGTCACAGAGGATTGTATTATAAATCTGTGGTTGTGTTGTGTTACAAATAAAGTATTTTGATTTGATTTGGTTGTGTATCGTCAAAGATTTATCGAAGGCAGACCAGATGCTGATCGCTGCTGATTGGCAGCTGCCTTCGGTTGCCAGTTTCCATCGGATGATACATCGTCTGCACCAAACCGGTTCCTTCCACGCACCTACTTCTACTACACCTACTTCTCAATGGATCGGGCGCGGTAGTAGGAACGTGGCTTGGCCTCCGCGATCCCCAGACCTAACTACTTTAGACTTTTTTTATGGGGTTTTAATGTGGTGTACCTACGCAGTGCAGTGCGATACAGTGCATGAAATGAGAGTCCGGATCGAAGCCGCCTTTAGGACAATTACCCCAGAAATGCTGCGGAATGTTCAGATGTCCATGAACAAGCGAGTGGCCTTGTGCATACAATACCAAGGCCACCACATCGAACCCTATATTTAAAAATGTAAGTTAATTTACAAGATTAAGTATGGCTTCAGATTTTACAGTTTACTAGGTAGGATTAAGGAATAAAATAAAAATAGCTAAGTAGCTAGGGTACCTATCTAAACCGATTTTTTACATAATTTTTAATTCTGGCTCGATATTAACGTGTAATTAAATTATAACGCATTATTACTTAATACACTAAACTACTCAATACCATCAATACTACCTAAAGTAATGGTTAACAATTATTTGGCTAAAGCATGGGGCTAAAGTATGTTAAGATGACACGTGCTCGTCATGTCGGTGCTAACTACCGCTTATCGGCTCGTTTGATCCCTATTAGTTCGCGCCGTCAAAGGGAAGCCGCGGCGGCACGAGGCGGCGACGGCACATCTTGTACTAGGCGCACAGATCACGAAAGAGATTTTAATAATATTATTTGCAAGGATAATAACCCTCGTAGTGCAGTGACACTTTGGTATGATTTGAATTCAATAAACTTATGGAACCAAAAATTTGGTATTAATTCTTTGAGTAATTTATTTTGCTCTGCTGAAAGCTGAAACTTTTTATAGAGACTCTATATCTGATGTAGTTTTCACCCCTTTCGGATGTATATGACCTTTCCGTTACACCCGGTATAATACTATTCTGGCTTAATGATGAGATTCCGGTCTGGACTAACGCTAGAGCGGCATGTTGGAAAGTTAATATATAACTACCTGACAATAAACATATCTTTGTATTCAACAAAAACATATTTCAATTACCCACCCACAAATCTGATTCTAGAAGCTCTGAAATTAATATTTTGTAGCCCTGTAGCCTATCACAGAGGATTTTGTATCGTGTTGAATATTAATCAAAGTCCATTTCAATAAAATGTTATACAGTTTGTTGCAAGAAAATATAAGAAACTAGCTATCACCCATGAGTTCACCCATATTCTCAACTGTTCATACTATAAGTTAGGACACGAAAATAAAAGTAACTTATGCAGAAATGAGTTTCTTTTATTTTTGCATGCATAATAAATACTACTTTATCCTCAACAGTGTTGAGTGTGATACTTTGAATAGGTACATATAAAATTTCATTAAATATTGGCAATGAATATTAAACTACTAATATGCAAATGAAGTATCTTTTTTTTGTTTTCGTGGGTAAGCAGGGGTAGTGCTTAGGTTATGCCGGACTTGTACCAGCTAAAAGTGGTCGCCATCTGCACTGTAGCGAGGGGGGTGGGCTCTCATATTGAACGCGCACCTGCTCAACCCCTCCAAGCATGGCGCTAAGATAGCTGGTCCCGGAGGAAGAGTGATCCCTCCCCCCAGTACCCTCGCTGTGCTATTGCACGATGAGTCGTGACCACATCGACCCATCGTCCTCCTTTGGGTCGCTTCTGAGCGCACAGAGTCCCCGCCATGATTGCCCACGACCCCAAAGGCCCCATTTAGTCGCCTTTTACGACAGGCAGGGGAACATTATTTTAAGCCCCAGCTACCTAGTGTATTTAAACAGCAGTACTTACGTAGTAACTATTTAGTAATCTGTGGCAGTACTGTGAAAGACCCAAGAAAGACCTATTACATAAAAGGTAAAAGCCAAATCAGTGAGTACCTATTAAATTAAATTTAAGTTTGCTAATATGAAATACCTAGGCTGTGTTAAAGCGTTTGCATTTACAAATATTTTATTTCACTGTGCCAATCATCATCATATCAGCCTAAGGATGTCCACTACTGAACTTAGGCCTCCCCCATTAACTTCCACATCAAATCGTTTTGGGCCACTTGCATCCAGCTAGCGGTGCTTAGCAACTCCGACCAGGTCGTCCAGGTTTCGGTCCACCTGGTGGGAGGTCGTCCCTCACGGCACCTATCAGTACGTGCTCACCACTCGAGAACCTTCCTTCCACATCTCTGCGAGCTATATTGGTAATTGTTGATCTCCTATGAATTTCCTCGTTTAGGACCCTGCCCTGTCATGTAGAGAGATTCCGATCATAGCTCGCTGAGTGACAGCTTATTTATGCGGCCAGCAGTAAAAGACCACGTCTCTGTTTTGTTTGTCATCACTGGTAACGCTGTGCCAATACCTATAAAGAAATATGGTAAATGCAAACGCAATAGTAAGCATTAACCTTTTGTCAATGTTGTATGACTTTGCTAAACCTGCGCACTATGTAGTATTTTTTTATATACTATGAAAAGGAACGCTTAAAATTGGTGCGATTGTGTCTCACTTGTCTGTAGCATGCACATTTTTAAGTTTTTGTGTAAAATTAAACAGAACCGTACAGGATCAGGTATACAGGTGAAGTTTCCAAGAGAGCATGGATGGTTAAATCCTAAAGTATTACATTTAATAACGAAAAATGCTCAATAGTCTCGAGGATGGTTTGATAATAAACTAAAACTCTCGAAAGCTAGGTATTTGGCGGTTCGAAATATACACAGTTTTCAAATTTAAGGAGAATTATTATAAAAATCGGTGCGCCAAAATACTAAAATTGTTGATTATCTTTTTTGTTGATTTGTAGCATATCTTAACCTACCTCAATCTAAAGATGTAATGATATTAGCATACTTAAATATGTATATGGAGAAAGTAGGTAGGTACGTAACAGATTCATAATATTGAGTAGCCAGGTTGGTGGGTGCTACATATTACACTTCCTCTGATACCTCGGTTTCCACCTCGATGTATTCTTTCCCTAAAAATTCGGGTTCATAGTAGCATTTGATTTGAACCCACGAACTTAATTAGCTACATATTACCCTACCCCGGAGCTATGGTTACTCTCTCGATATTTTCTTTCACTGATAACTCGACCTATATAATTTTCTTTATATCTCAATCTTGCCGAAAAGGGCTGAACGAATTTGGATGAAACTTCCGGGGATAAAAAGCATAATATGTTAATCTCCGAGTCCTAACTGCCAATTTTCATAAAAATCGGCGCCGTGAGAGACGCAACAAAAGCGCAACAAAAACGCAACGTCAGATCTACTCAAACGGGTCTGTGTGAGCTTATCTGAAGAACAATATTATTGTACCTTGGTTTTTATCTTTCAAGGCCAAGATGATATACGTATATGACAATTCGAATTGGACGCTCTTATGTTTTTTTTTTTACTACTAATGCCCGGTTTCAATAAACAATAATTGGACTGTTTTACAAAAACCTTAAACCGACTTCAAAGTACACTAAGAAGTAATCAAATCCCGATCTGATGACAATGGGTCCAAAGGGGAAGCGTACCCTTACAAATAAAAAAAGAATTTTCCAAATCGGTTAATAAATGACGGAGTTATGAGGTAACAAACATAAAAAAAAAAAAAACATTCGAATTGAGAACCTCCTCCTTTTTTTGAAGTCGGTTAAAAACGAATCGTTTTGCTTACCAATGGTAGGTTTTTTTATTGCCAAACTGGGCATATAGATCATTTCGTAAGCAAATTTTACCTGTGATAGCTACTTCCATATGGGAGGGTCTGCTATGCAAAGCTTTGAGGTCTTTGCTTCATTATTAGTAAAGATATAAAAGTCTTAATTTTAATAAATCTTAACCGATACCGGTCCGTACATTATTGAAACCGGGCCTAAGTCGGTAAACAAGCATACGGCCCGCCTGATGGTAAACGGTTACCATAGCCATATGGACGCTTGCAACACACGAAGCATCGCTCACGCGTTACCGACCTTTCCCCCCTCCCCAATGAGCTCTGGCAACCTTACTCACGCGCAGGAACACAACTTTACACAACATAAAGTTATCTGGCTGCGGTATGCGGTATGCGGTAAGGTGGAGGTACTTCCCCAGTCGAGCTGCTCTTTAAGCGGATAAACGATATGCTCTACCTCTCTGAAAAATTATTATGTATGACTAATTTAGCTGCGCGGTTTCACCCGTGTTCCCGAGGGACCAATTTTAGTTTTCCCGGGATAAAAAGTAGGTATCCTATATGCTATACCAGGCTACGCCCACGCGATTAGGCCGCCGGTCCCAGCGCTATGACCATCATTTTCCTTTTCGTCATTATGTAATTAGACACCTGAAGGGTCGCCATACTGGTACAAATGACCAGGAAATTTGTGCCAGTATCTCCCGGTCTAATACGGTCCCAATGTGCTCTTCCGAGCTTCCAGACTATGATATTAGACACTCAGCGATATCTCTTAATCAACAGATGTCGTATTATAGATAACAACAGGCTATTTTGTTACATTATTGCAATCAGTTTCAGTTTTAATTTGAAACCGGTACAGTATATTGGATTTTCTGATGAGTTTTACCTTCTTGTAAAACTGCATATTCATACCTACAGTGCGTCATTGCAGTCGAAAATGAAATGAAAATGAAACCATTTTCGACATTGCATATCGATCAAGAGTTTGTTCCAAACTGATTGCAACAAAGTTACGCTTTCTTATTTACGTTCCACCTGATCCTTTAACAAACATACAATCATGACACTTTCCTATTTAAAATAGAGTAGGATAATAGCATAATATAATTTGTTCAGAGTTATTCCTATTGCTTCTCGCGCATTTGGAATTTTCCTGTAAATATGCTGAATAAACCTCACAGATTCTAACACTAATTAAAAAACATACCTAAAAAGCTAAAAAGATAGTTTAACTTTTGGAACGTTTCAAAATAATAATAATAATAAATCTTTATTTATCAAAATACATGGACATAAAAACTTATGAGCGCTGGCTCCTAAACTAGGAAAGTCCTGTATTTTAGGAGCCAGATTCTTTAATAAATTTAATAAATAAATTAATTAAATATACACTAATGTTGGCTTTTCCAGCTAAATATGAGGAAACCAGTACCCCACTGACTGGTGCCCCAGTAGTAGAGAGGGAGGGGGGTATAGGTTGTTGATAGAGTACCTAAGTATTTAATTAGATAACAATAACATTAATTGGTAACTATTATAAATACGATGAGTATCCTTATCACAATGCAGTCAAAAATAAATCCAAAGATGTTTTAACACCTATGCGATTGTTCACAAATGTTTACAATAATATACCATTCTCTAACCACATTCAGTTTTGAGTGCCAGAGATAGTGGGCATATGGATTGTGCTAGTATTCCAATGTTATTATTAATAATTAAATACTAGAATTATTTGCGCGGTAGTTGAATTAGACAGGTGAAAAACGAGGTGAGCGAATTGTTATTTGGAGTTAATTTATCATTGAAATAGTTTCTGATTTCTTCTCTGCTCTTATGTCTTGTAGTAAAACTTGTTAAAATTTAATTCTGTTCCTGATAATGGTGCTGATTATGTTGTTTACAACTAAACTAATTTAGTCTCACTATTTCTCTTTCTAACAAAGAACATAAGAAAATTATGAAAAAGAAAGAAAAATTAAGAAAATTATTTAGTAATACTGACGCATTTATAGACGCATAATTTAGTCTCACTATTTCTCTTTCTAACAAAGAACATAAGAAAAGGATATTGTCAAACCAGTCCAATGCTTGTTTTCAATATAAACTTAGTCACCGTCTATCGCAGTTACATCTAAATACCATTGGAGTACAGCATGGGGTTCTTCAAAAAGGGTGTGAAGAGAGAGACACATTAGAGAGAGAAACCAGAACTGTTTCGAACTGTCCGGGCTCAAAGGAGTTTTCTTCCGCGAACGCTCAGACTGTGGAATGAGCTCCCCGCCGTGGTTTTCCCAATGGAGTACAGCATGGGGTTCTTCAAAAAGGGTGTGAAGAGATTTATTAAGGGTCGGCAACGCGCGAGTGATGCCCCTGGTGTTGCAAGCGTCCATAGGCTACGGTAACTGCTTACCATTAGGTGGGCCGTATGCTTTTTTGCCACCTTAGAAAAATGTGTGTAGGGTCAGCAACGCGCGAGTGATATCCTGGTGTGCAAGCGTCCATAGGCTACGGTGACCGTTTTCCATCATGTGGGGCCGTATGCTTGTTTGCTAGCTTGGTGGTATAAGATACAATATATTGTTAATAAGTGTATTATTTTAGTAATACTGACGCATTTTGATTAAAATTCGGCAGTTTTAAACTAATTAGTATTTATTTCAACAAAGTATTATATACCTACCGCAATAAATTATGCACGGCCGTCAATTTGCAAGCAGACAATTGAGTGTTGCTGATAAATACGGTAATAATAATTTAATGGCACATTTCACTGACTGACAGTTATAATACATAGTTTAAACCGGTGCGTTTAGTTAGAAGCACCGAAGGTGATCAATAAGATAATATTTTTGAAAATTCTGTTTTTAAAGAGGCTAAAATAGAGGATGAAGTTAAATTGAGGCTTATTTGATTAAAAAAACGGAGTTATAATAGGCCAGTCTGGTAATGGTCGGAAAAATTCGTTCGTGTTCAGAGAACCACAAGCTCTTAAAACAATATTATAACCTTATTTGACTTTTGTTTTTCATTGACATCCGGCGTCAAAACGGGACAAAAGACAAATAAGGTTATATTAACCATGTTTTAAGAGCTTGTGGTGGCCAGGGGTATCTTACATATACCTAACATATTTTGTTATGTTAATTTTTTTACTTGTATACCTAAATATACATCGGGTCAATACATTAAATTGCGTTTCAAGTTATAAACGTACCTAAGTGCTTTGTTGTGTGTTAATTTATACGAGCAATTTTATTATTGCTATCTTTGAAATGTCGGTTTCCTTTTATTGGTACCTACAGTAAAGATAAATATTTATTTACTTATTATTGAAGAGGCAATCCTTGAAATAACCTCGTTTTCGGAACACAGAACCGGCCAGTGTGAGTCGGACTCGTACATGAAGGTTTCCGTAAATAATACGTTTCTTGTATGGAGGGGACCATGGGATTCTTATTTCTATTGTTTGTTGTTAAAGCGGCAATAGAAATACAGTAGACAGTAGAAATACACATTCCGTGAAAATTTCAACTGTCTACCTATTACGGTTCATGAGATACAGACCACTGATTGACAGGCGGACGAACTAGGCGGAGGAAATAGGGCCCCAAAATGTAATAATGAAGATGAATAAAAATCATTTGGCGAAAATAATAATTAATACATTCTTACATATTGTGAACACCACACCTTTTTATTAAAATATTGCGAATAAAGATAGCAGTTTATGATCTCGTTTCGACAGACGCATAATATTTACATTGAATTTAATATTTTTACCCCAAGCCTCAAGATATTCTTTGGTACCAAATCTATCTTTCATCTATCTATACTTCTATACTAATAATATAATAAAGCGGAAGAGTTTTTTGTTTGTTTAAACGGGCTAATCTCTGGAATTATCAGTCGTATTCGAAAATTTTTTTCACCAAACAACCTACTTTTTCCCCGAGTATTTCTATCCCGGGAACGCATGTGAAACCGCGGTCAACTAGTATCAAATAATTATTTTAATTAGTAACTTCATTCCATCTTTAAAGGTGAACGCACACTTATCCGAGTCGAACGCATCGAATGAAACGAATTTTAGAATTATCTATATGAAATCTTATGAAAGCTCGCGCACATGCCCTCGTCGAATCGTCCGAATCTGGAGGCGTAACCGTAATAAGTGTGCGTTCACCTTAAAAATCTTATTTGTTTTGTTCAAATCCTGACATGATTTTATTATATGTTTAACCCACCAGGTCTGACACTAACTCGCCATGATGCACATGTGGATGTGGTTCGGGTACGACCTGGGCGATTTCCTGTTCGCGGGGCTGACGATCAGCTCGCGGTGGGCCTTCGCTCTCACCTGGATCGCGCTGTTCTTTGTCGCCCTCATGTTTGAGGCTTCTAAGGTTTGTTGCTGTTTAATATCACCGCTCTTTTTGCCATTTCTACTCTCAAGTGTTGTGTCAAGGGTCTTATGGGATAATAATCTAAAATTATAGATTTTTTTTATACCACTAAGGTGGCAAACAAGCATACGGCCCGCCTGATGGTAAGCAGTTACCGTAGTCTATGGACGCTTGCAACACCAGGGGCATCATTCGCGCGTTGCCGACCCTGAAGAAATCTCTCACTAGTTAAAAAAACTCGCAAAAACTATTAACGATGGTACCAAATTATTGTATTGTCATCGGTCCTTGATAAGTCTGCAAAGTTTATGTTTAATTTGGCATTTTAAGTCGATGAAAATTACGTTTGATTTCATTACATACATACAGGTAAATCTAATAAAAGCATATTAAAAGTAGGCAGTGTCCCTCTCCATACCATATCACATTTAGTGAAGAGGTATTATCAATCAGAGTTCCTTCTTGTAGTGGAAGCTCCGGTGCGATGATATTGAAGCTAGAGCTACCGAATAGGGATATTTCTCGAGTTTCCCGTCCTAGAATATTCTAACTTCCATAATAAACAGTGGTACAGTTAGGATTCCGGCGAATTTCGTAAACCAATTTGAACCTAAATCTTTACTACTAAATCGAAACTAATAAAATGTTAATGTGCAGGTGTACTTGGCGAGGGTGCAGCGAGAGGCGCTGAAGAAACTGTACCCGTACAGGTCTGATGAGCGAAGGAACCTGCTATGTGATAGGTGAGTCCTTACTAGCTCATATTAGTTGTATCCTCCGACAACAATAGGAAGGCAATGCAGGTTTTAAGAGAGGTAGAGCGTAGCGTTTATTCGCTCAAAGAGCAGCTCGACTGGGGAAGTACCTCCACCTTACAGAATACCGCAGCCAAATAACTTTATGTTGTGTTCCTGCGCGGGAGTAAGGTCGCCAGAGCTCATTGGGGAGGGGGAAAGGTCGGTAACGCGTGAGTGATGTCGTGTGTTGCAAGCGTCCATATGGCTATGGGCCATCAGGCGAGCTAGTTAGTTTTTCGCAAATGTTTGCTTCTGCGAAAAACTAATGGTGAATCCGTATAGTCAAAACTCGGGAGACATAGTGCCTACTTAACATGATCTATATTGTCGTATAGGAAAATCATAGAGTTAGAATATTAATAGAGCGACTATACCAGAGTACCACAGATCACGACAGAGTACGGTCCAAATTACTTGAAACGGAGTACGCGTACATAGTTTAAACAACTAAAATACATAAATGACAATTTCTCGTTTTTTATCAATACTTTTACCGAGAACAAATGATAAGCAATCCATACCGACATTTTGTCTGACTGTAAATCAACTGGTGTACGATATATCTGTGAATGCATCTATATGGAAACAGCTCTCGCTTCGCACAAAGTATGCTATGTATCACTCTATAATATTCTCACTCTATAAGGAATTGATTTGTAGCATTTGCCTCGTCGTACATACATTAATAAATGAATAACAGTAATTAATAATGAGTTTGTAAAACAATCTCGATACAATCGCAATAGTTTCTTTTGTTCTGTACGAAGTGAATGTCTAAATGAGTTGCTTTATGTATTAGGAGTTCAGGAATTTTAAAGTAACGACAGCTCAATGCGGCTCAGTGGTTGTGACGAATTCGAATCCTACAATGAGCTTTAGCGATAAAGGAAAATATAGTGAGGAAACCATGTATAGCACGGTGGTAGGGTAGTTTGTAGTACCCACCTGGCTGGCTATAGCTTCAGCTGCACTTGATAGCTAGTTCCTTCTAGGCTTTGTGTGCTTACTACCTTCGGTCACATCACCATGGTGATATTGCGGTCAAATACAGGCCTATACACAATAAAAAAAAAACTTTGTTTTCAAAATTCAACCCTCCAAGAGTGTAAAATAGGGTATTAGAGAAGAAAAAACAACGAAAGCTAGTTGTCTCGTGGGACAAACAGAAGCTTACGTAAAACGGTATTACGCGAAGATCCTAGCGCATATGCGTTGCATTGCCGCGATCGTTCATTCGTTATAGATTTTTTTCATTTGGGTCCTTATTACGAACGCTTCGCTTTGATAACTTGGTATGATCTCTGCTCGTGTCCTTGTTGTTTTGTACCTTGATAGTATTCAATAACAATGTATACAATGTATACAATTAATGAATCACAAAAAGGGAATGTATCAACTGGTTTGCCATATTATTTTCCTCCTCGTTTACTTTTCCTCGAACATAAGTAATTGGGAAATCCAAACTAGAATAATATTTCTCGTATTTCTAGGCACTACCTTCCTATGCACTAGGTTTTTGATCCGGTAGTGTTTCAGCAAATACAGGACGTTAGTAGACCTCTCGCGACCTGAACCGATGGTCTTGTCCGCTTAAGAGGACTCAATTCGTCATACTTTTCATACAAAACCTCTGTACTTATCATGGCATTGTTAAACATTTTTCGTTAGATGTTTTGAACAAATTAGTATCTTGTGCGCTATATCTAGCCGTGTATCTAGGCGTAATTTAAAAAAAGTGTGAAACAAATTCAGTCAAAGCCTCCGAAAAACAGCGTTTTTGCCTGAACTTTGGCCATATCTAATGTACCTATAAATTGTAAAAGTAAAGAAAACATTTAGATACCAGGCTTGCAAATGTATTGGAGATTCTAAATAACTAACTTTTTTTCACAAACTTGTAAGATTTTTTCACAAGAAGTATACTCCTGGAACAAGTTTTATGAATGCGAAATCATGAATGACGACCTAGCGAAGCGGCCGCGAGTGATCAGCGGAATTTACCGACTGATAACCGACGGCCCTGATGCTGTCTCTCCTTTTTCGCAGTCAAACATTACGTTGGATGAAACAACAAGCTTTTAGACTATGCTTGCGTTGAAGTTGCGCCGGCCACAGAGGGCCACCTTAAGGGTGTTAAAGCCATCTACTGCTGACACCTAAGTAAACCATAAAAAAATAATTATCACGTGTATTTTTTTTGCGTCATAGTGTTCTCAATTTTTCTGTAAAGGCAAATGCCCGTTTTGGGCCCACCGTGGACATTACTATACAAAGAAATGATTTTGTTTATTAATTTTGATATTTAAAAATATGAATATTACATTCATTTAAACAGCTGCCACTTTAATAAACAATGATTCGTATATTAAAAGAATTTTAATAGTCAACGACGTCAACGTTGCAAAATGTTGCCAGCGTTTAAATCACGTTTTTGTTATCGATACTAAATCGATTTGAATAAAAATACAACATTCATCAGAATACACAAATAGGACTTTGCTTACACAACGTAGTTCATAAGCCATTTAAAAAAGGTGGTTTTAAATAACAAAGCTATCAGTTATTTAGCTATTTAAAATAAAGAAGTAAATGAAGTCGATTAAAAAAGAAACGATTAATCGATTACGTGTTTTTATGTATTTCTTGTATATGACAACACTCGCTTGACATTTACTCTCAAATGAACTGTCATTTTGTCGACTGTTTGTTTCTTTCGTTGTGTTTTGATTACGATTTCTTTTACAACATAGATGATTATTATACTTGATTTACTACGACTTTGGCTTTGTTAAATGGAATCTGTGCTAACTACGACGAACGACCACTGGCTTGAAATCAAGGATTACAGCTGCATTCATTTTGGATTTCGAACACTCTCATACAATATCTGAAGAACATTGTGTTAATTATTGTGGCTTTAACCTGGCGGGGATTCAAAGACATGCTTTGGAGCCCGAGGAAATTCTTACTATGTTGCAGCAGTGGGTTGCACCTCAACAGGTAAATAAATTATTTTAAAATAAATGTTTAGAATTACCTACATCATTGAACAATAACTGATAATTGTATTATTGTTTTAGTTAACAAGGGATAATCTTGTTTGCCACAACTGCTGGGAGGTAGTTACTGCAAGCTTTGTTGCCCCCAACAAGAACCAGAAAGCATGGGCCATCTAAATAGTTGTGTTAATTGTAGTCGCTCAATTAGACCACTAAGAAGCCATTTGTTACGCTTAGAGACAAATAGAGAGAATCTCATTAGAAATGTAGTTATGGAATGGATTCAACCTCTTTTTTAAGTTTTGAATCACTTTACAAAAGAATAATAACCAACAAAGCAACCTTCTGAACCAGTATTAGTTTTAGTCAGACTTTTCATGCAAAGGTCTTTTTGTAAATGATTTTGAATTTGATACAAAATATTTATTGTATATGCCTCTGTTTGACCACAATCTCACTATAGTAAGTGATTATGTCGCAAAGGTGGTAATCACACAAAGCCTAGAAAGGTAGTGGCTCTCAAGTACTGCTGCCGGAACACCTCAGTAGATGCTTGTTGATAGATTTTCAACTTGGGAGTGGTAGCCAACCAGATCGGTTGACTACAAAGAACCCTACTCACGCTATGGTTTCCTCACATTTACCTACACCGAAATCTCAAACTCATTTTAGGATACAAACCTACAACCTACACAGCGGCATCCAATCTCACTACCACTGAGCTATCATCGCTTTATTTGTTTACTGTCTTATGTATGCTATGCTTGTTTTATTAGCCTAATCCTTGTGACTACCCAATAGTCTATAACTAAAGAACTTCTATTGTGTATTGTTTAAATTGCTCAGGGTGCTAAACAGATTAATTACATAAGATTAAAAAATAAGATGTTATGTTAAAATGCTGTCAATGTATGAATTGAATGTTATGTAGAAAAAATAAAATAAAAGCTTATTAATTAAGAATACTTTTCAGATATTTTTTGTACCCCTATCCCTGTACCTTTAAAGAATGGAGTAAAATATAATAAGAACTGTTGTTTCTGGTTAATTTTTACACATCAAGCATAAAACAAACATAAATTCTTAATATTTTTTGCAGTAAGACATATTTTCATAATGTAAAATAACCTCAAAATGTTTTATTAATTTCTACTCTTTCTAAAACAATGGCATCCTTTTAAATATATTTTTTAGATATCTGATGAAAATATGATTTTAAAACACTACATTATTATACTCATTATTGCTGTCCATCCTGGGCCCAAGACCCTATGGATCGTGGGCATTCCCCTTTAAAATAAAAGCCCATCAATTTAAAAAATACAGAAATGTTTAAAACTTGCTGTCCCTCGCCGTTTCACCCACATCACTGGGATAAAACGTATCCTAACCATAGACTATTTGCATGCCAAATTTCATCGCGACATTCGGGACCTGTTCAGCGGTTAAGGCGATAGCAACTTTGGCATTTTCAATATAATTAGTATGGATACATGTTTTCCGCTTTTGTTTTTCCGATGTACGGAAACGATGCCATTTTTATGACGTTCAGTTACCTGTTGATAAAAGGTAATAAATACTTTGTAAATTCTTACAATTCGATAACATATAGATTACCTTCGATAATTTTACGCATCGGTTACGCTCAATTAAATGTGTATTTTATACTATTGCTGCTATTGGTAAAGGATTTTATACTTTATTGCATATAAATTAAGGTTAAAAGTGTGACCAGCAGTATTTATAAATTAAAAGAATAATGTGTGAAGCCGACTTTATGGCTCATAATCATTTATTGTTTTTCTAGGAAACAGTGTCTTGTCATCCTTAACTATTTATTATTATATATTTTTATTTAGTTTAAGTAACTCGAATGATAAAATTTTAATAGCCTAATAATTACTAAAATATACCATTCACTAGTATATTAAAAGTGAACACGGGATATTTCCTTGTTCACTTCTACTGCAAACTATTATAAATGTTTTTTTTTATAGGTTTGTATTTGACCGCAATCTCACCATGGTAAGTGATAATGTGGCCGAATATGGTAAGCACACAAAGCTTAGAAGGAACTGGGGGCACCTGGATACCAGGTTTTTTTTTTTTTTTTTTTACCACTTAGGTGGCAAACAAGCATACGGCCTGCCTGATTGTAAGCAGTTACCGTAGCCTATGGACGCTTGCAACACCAGGGGTATCACTCGCGCGTTGCCGACCCTGAAGAAACCTCTTCACACCCTTTTTGAAGAACCCCATGCTGTACTCCATTGGGAAAACCACGGCTTGGGCCTTTAGACTCTGTTCAGCGACGTGCTGCTAGAATTGTCGACGATCCCGAGCTCACAAGCCGTTTAGAGCCCCTCAGTCTGAGGAGAGACTTTGCCTCCTTATGTGTGTTCTACCGCTTGTACAACGGACAGTGTTCTGAAGAATTGTTTAAGATGATGCCCACGGCTACATTCTACCATCGCAACTCTCGCCATCGATAGGGAGTCCACCCTCACATATTGGAACCAAAATTGTTTCGAACTGTGCGGTCTCAAAGGAGCTTCCTTCCGCGGACGCTCAGATTGTGGAATGAGCTCCCTGCCGTGGTTTTCCCAATGGAGTACAGCATGGGGTTCTTCAAAAAGGGTGTGACGAGATGTCTGCAGGGTCGGCAAACGCGCGAGTAACACCCCTGGTGATGCAAGCGTCCATAGGCTGCGGTGACCGCTTACCATCAGGCGAGCTGTATGCTTGTTTGCTGCAAGTCCCTCATTTATTAACTGATTTTGAATATTCTTTTTTCAATCAAAATCAAAAATTCACTTATTCAGTTTAGGCCCTGGTAAGGCACTTATGAACGTTACATACAGTTGAATTTGCCACCGGTTCGGAATACACTTAAACTGAGAAGACTCCGGCAAGAAACTCAGCAAGGCTTTTTGTTTGGAAGGGTACACTTCCCGTTTGGTTCCATTACCATCAGGTCAGGGATTGATTACTTTTTAGTGTACCTTGAAGTCGGTTTAAGTTTTTGTAAAACAGTTTTCAATTTTGTTACTACTCAGTTACGTAACGGCTGATCGGAAATTGTTACCAAAAGAGATTGCTATCGCTTGATAAACACAATTATTTTGAACATAATTGACTATACACTTTCATCTTTAGAAAACAATGAATACTGGAATGTGTGCGAGCGAGTCCATTCAGCTAAAGCTGATATAACAACGTACAAAGTCTGATTTGTATAAATAATAAATGACATACGATAAGGACTAAAAACCTAGACGGGAACCGCAACCACTGGATTGTTTATCTAGTAAATGGGTGGTTTGGTCACTGACCGATTGACGAAACCTATGATGTAGCAATGCTTACCCAAAAGTCATTCATTTTGACCTTGAGAGACCTTAAAGGCTTAGGTTGTAGGAGTAATTAAATACATACGACGGAAACAACTTTTCCTGTCAGTTTTATGAATGAGGCAAAAAGTTGTTCGATAATGTCGAAAACACAGACATATGTATGAAAACCAAGCGTGTAACTTTTTTTGTACCTACCATAATGTCATAAGATTAATTTAGGCTGGATGCGATTTTTAACGTGAAAATGAAGCTATCCTATTTGTCAGCTAAACATATCCTACACATCTCTGGTGAACATGCAGCCTTATGCGAGTTCCCTATCCGCGCGAAACAGTTTCAAAAGAAGAGCATTTTGCACAGATTTTGACATGCGAAGTACATACACTCGCGTCATCTATTTAGATGTATATTTGTGGTCGATAATGTAAACCTGAAACAATTCCCGTTGTTAGTGGTGAGCACAGAATAAGAATATACGTTTCAACCGTACAGAAGCCTCACTCCCTAAAATCTGTTTACTGTAACTACAACCATCTCTCTTATTTTCGCATAGTTCTATCTCTTTCGGACGCTGGCTACTCAATGGATCAGTAGTTGCCGACGGATCCGACAAAAGACTTTGACATCCAAAATATACACATACATGCTCGCGGTCATGTCCACTTAATCATTCTAAAATTTGATAAAGTATTGTGTTAACGAACTGACAATTACCCGGAGGTATTTATCTTTGTCATGTCATAGTTTAACATTGGCCCAGTTTGCCTTTCACTGAGTTATGTAGGTAATACGTGTTTGCACGAAATAGCGCCCGCTTTAATCTGTATCGGTTATGAAATAATTAGGAAGGTAATTGGGCCATAATCTTAATCAATAATCTTGGGTCATATTTATGTGGTGTAGTGTACAACGTTATTCTTAGGGCACCAAAGAATTGAGATACCCCAAGCTTTATAGGTGAACATAGTGTAGGGACAATGTTTTATAAAGGAATACGTTTGAATTAAGAACCAGCATGCTTTGGTTCACATCATTTCATTCACCGTATGCTCTAAACTCATTGTAGAACTCACAACTTTCGAAACGGTATTTCGAAGTCATACTGAGCACGTATCGCTGTAGATACTTATTATCATCATCAGCCCATAATGTCCCACTGCTGAGCACGGGCCTCCTTTCATAAACGAGGGTGAAAGGGAACAGGCCCGCCGCTAGCTGTTTCGTCGCTCGCGTGCAATATCAATTACGCCGCCCTACGACTACTCTGAGTTTTGTCAAAAAAAGGATAATTAATGTTTTCTCAAAATGCCTATTGGTCGCGCGACTCGCTGCGGGCAAGGCGCCCCATGTTGGTATTCTATGCGCGCCCTCTGCGTAGGAGTCGACCGGCCAGGGGTACAATGACTTGAATTAGGTATGAGTCGCTCGATTTGCCGCCCCCTGGGCGTGTCGCCCGTGTGCGGTGCACGCTTTGCACGCCCTGAAAAGGAATGGGCAGAGACTCCGGAGAGTGGAGGCAGGCTAGTGTCCACCTACTGTTGGAGTTTTCAAGCCGCCAAGGAGGCCTCCAACTAGCTGAACGACTATAACAATTAAGTGATAGTTGGGACCAATAGCTTTACGTGCCTTCCGAATAGTTCCGAAGCACGGAAAACTTTATATACTACTAGGCGGTCACACATCCGCATGCCGTCCACACCGGTGATTGTTTAACTTTGCCGATCGATTAAGAACGGCTAATCAAGCTACACCACGAGCGCTTTTTATAATGTCTACTAATTATACTTATAATGCCTTCATAATTATTGAATGGGGAGAAGATTAATCTTCGTAAAGTGTAGGTACTTACAGATTACTTAGTACGAACTGATCATGACATCCTTATTTTCAGGGAGCAAGGCGCCATGGAGCCGACGACCAGTCGCAACGCCAGCAATGGCCCAGTCAGCAGATGGTCTTCTCTCAGGACGAGGTAACGATTGTCCATTGTTACAAACAGTATGAAAATGTCTGTTTGCTTCGATTTCATAGCTAATTGTCACCCCAAGAATGTGTAAATACCCGCGGAGAATAGCTAGATTTAATATTTAAGGAAAATATAACTAGTCTCGACATATTCGATGATTGTATTGTTGAACCTATATTGGTTTTAAGTTATTATTGATCTAAATTCCGCCCCGAATGAACACATGAGGGATCTAATGTCTCCCGGATCTTTTGTCTAGAAATATATAAGATACTAAATGCCCGGCGCGACTTCGTTCGCGTAGTGCTACCCTACCCTACGCTACGAGTATGAAAAATGGTTTACCTTGGGTTACATTATTTGAGTTTTAGTAAGGATCCCAAATTATTTGAAAATATATATAGCCTTTGTCACCCGAGAATAGTGTATCTTCCCAACAGTGAAAGATTTTTTCAAATCGGTTCAATAGTTTCGGAGCCTATTCAATGTAAACAAACAAACAATCAAATCTTTCCTCTTTATAATATTAGTATAGATTCGTCTTTCTCCATTATAAAGCTAACTGCGTGCCCCATTTCATTGCGATCGGTTAAGCGGTTAAGGACAGATTTACCTTCGGATGTAATCTTGCCGATTTTCTTACCGATTCTTCGACCTAAACTGAACACTATGGCGGGCACTAAGCTGAATGTTTGTTATCAGGACGCTAGTGAACTTGCACCAGTCGCTGGTGTTCATAGTGCACAACGTGGTGGGTTACCTGCTCATGCTGGCCGTCATGATCTATAACGTGCATCTGCTGCTTGCTGTCGTCTTCGGGATGATGCTCGGTCAGTCGAACTTATTATTTATTAACTTTCTTACAGGTGTTTGTGATAACACAGATATACTCGTACATCTAAATAGATGCCGCGATCGTATGTACTTCGCGTGTCAAATTCTGTGCAAAAAGGGAGCACAATGTTCTTCATTTAAAACTGTTTCGCGCGGACAGGGAACTCGCATAAGGCTGCATGTCCACCAGAGATGTGTAGCGAGGGATGTGTTTAGCTGACAAATAGGATAGCTTAATTTTCACGTTAAAAATCAAATGCCAACGTAACTAAATACATCTTGTGACATTATGGTAGTTACAAAAAAAGTGACACGCTTGGTTTCAAACGTATGGAGGGACTTGCGTTATCTATTTATGTCTGTGGCACAGATTTAATCCTAATCCTTTGTAATTTATGTTTTGAGATCTCGAAAACAGTTCTAAAGATATCAAAATCAAAAAGTCATTTATTCAGTTTAGGCCCTAGTAAGGCACTTATGAACGTTACATCGATGAAATATGCGAGGGTTTGTGTTCGTGCGGAAACGTTTTTCCGAGTTTTCGAACAAAGCTCGTTCACCCAGGTACTAAAATACTATTTGCGATAGGCAGTTGCAGTTGAGACCCAGTTCCCGAGGGGATACTCACACAAATTGGCCACTTTAAAGGCGTGCATCCAATTTAGCGCTAGTTGTATCGCTAGAACAATTTAGTGCACAGTGATCACTATAAGTGCTGAGCTTATTTGGTTGGGAGGGACTCATCTCATTACTTGGAAGAAAAGAATGTATGGTTGTAGTAGCTTCTATTTGCACTTACATCCTCCTGGCTAAGTGAAAATTGTATGAATAAGCATAATTTATGAATATTGTATAAGTATTTGGAACAAAAGTTGTAATTTTTAAGGATCTTCCACAAACAAAAAAAAAAGCCTTGCTGAGTTTCTTGCCGGAGTCTTCTAAGTTTAAGTGTATTTCGAACCGGTGGTAAAATCAACTGTATGTACCAATTTAACGTTCATAAGTGCCTTACTAGGGCCTAAACTGAATAAAATTTTGAGTATATATTTTTTATTTTTGTATAATTTATTTTTTGTATAGTTTTTAGTAATTTTGACATAATTATGAATGTAATTAAAATTATATAATCTTTTAGTTTTATATATTTGAATTATTATTATTATCATTGTAAATTAAATTAAATTGACATATTCATTCCTTTTAACTTTTTGATAACTTTTTAGACTTTTTTTTCTGAATATTGTGATATAATTAGTAAAATCTTGTGATATTGTAAAATTTATTATTAATTGCATGCTGTGGTAGCCTATAATTGAGGCAACATTTGGAATTTATATATTGATTAATTAAGATAATTTAAGTTAGTGTATGTCTTGTTGGTTACCCTAATAAAATAAATAAATAAAATACTTTTTGATTTTGATTTAGGGCGCGACGACTGATCTTAAAAAAAAAGTAAAATAAATTAATCATTACAACAGGCTAACTGCCAGTTTCTGAAAAGCAAATCAAAGTATACCTATCATTGTCAATAACGTCTAGGATGACAAAGACGGCAACAGTTTTGATTAGATTAACTTTGATTTGGCTTTTAGAAACTGCTAGTAAAAAAAACATGTTTTATAGTCGTCTTTTTTTGTTTGTTTAGAATTGATTGAGAAACTAATTCATATTGTTTTTTCACATTTTAGGATATTTCCTTTTCGGTCCAAAACTGACACGTCTGCAGATGCAGTGTTTCAGCACCAAGCGAGTGGTGATCTGTACCCCAGAATGTGATGACACCGGTAAGATTGTGTCTATTATTTATTATTGTGACTAATTTATTATTAGATTTGGGTGGTGTTTGTGTTTGATATGCTAAGTTTGGCTTATTATTTAATACAGATAGTATTAATCCCTAGTTTCTAAAACAGTGATAAATTTTAATCCCTGATTTAATGTGATGAGATGTGTCTATAAATTCAATGATGTATAAAAATAAAGGTCCAATTATAATGATCTGTGATCGAAATAAGACCATTTTTAGTGTGGAGTGGTCCTACTTTTTAAGTTTTCAGTACATTTCGCTCCTTTAACAATAAATACTAAAAAAAAGGTACTAGAATTTTTGATGATCATTAAAATATAAGGTCCTAATAAATTAGTGAACTTCAACTTGCAAGTCAAAGAAAAAAAAATTTTTTCTCATAGAGACTCTCCATACAAGTCAAAGAAAATATTTTTTTTTTCCCTCGGATTTTTTTTATAATATTATTTTTTGATTACTTATGAGTAGTTACGACCTATAGGTATTGAAGCGCTCGTGGTGTAGCATGATTAGCCGTTCTTAATCGATCGGTAAAGTTAAGCTACGCCAGTCGTGGTCGGTACCTGGATGGGTGACCGCCTAGTGGTATTTCAAATCGAGCGTTTCCGTGATTCGGAAGGCACGTAAAGCCGTTGGTCCCGGTTGTCACTTAATTGTGATAGTCGTTAAGCTAGTTGGATGCCTCCTAGGCGGCTTGAAATACTCCAACAGTAGGTTGACCACTAGCCTACCTCCACCGATCCGCAGTGGGCACGCGTGGTGGAGTATTGCCCATTCCCGTTCACCTTCATATGTGAAAGGAGGCCTGTACTCAGCAGTGGGACATTATAAGCTGATGATGAGTTATGACCTATACATTCAACCCTCAAGAGGAAGTTCACTAATTTATTAGGACCTTATATATATAAATTAACACGAGACTTAATAGCCTCTTGAAATATTTGAAAATTATTATTATATCTGCGGACGATTTGTGACGCCAAGACGTTTTTTTGCACTGTAATAGAGAACATATTTATTTCCAATTTTATATTCTAACAAAAGCCCACCCATAGAGTGTCATTTTTCGCAAAGTCGTCAGTAATTTCTAAGTCCCGTATAACTCCACAAAGACCGGTGCAACACTCTCAAGTGCAGCTGGGAGGTGTGTGAAGGCAAGCTCTGCAAGGAGATGGACGCTCTTGAGCTGCAGCAGACCGACGACGACCTCGATCCCACCAGGAACTACACGCGCACGCACATGTGACATCTATACTATGTGTGTCTCACTCTCTCTCTTGTTATGCGCGCTTTTTACTAGAACTTTTTAATAGATGATAGTCGGCGATTTACCGTGTAGACCGAATTTATGAGTGGTTGAGAGACGGTCCGATTGCTTCGACATGCTGTCTTTTTCTATTTGATGTTTAAAGACAAGGATGTAAGTTCTCGGGGTGTCTTACCCTTTCGCACCTGAGATTTTTTCCGTCCAAATCTTTTTCTTTTCTATAAAATCTTATTATGTGTGGTAAGTATCATGAGAAACAATATTTTAAAAGTATACCATTTACACAATTTCTAGAAAGTGAATAGCACGTTCGTGACAACCAGGTGTGTAGACTATGTTGTAGAATTTTAGAACAGATGAACCACTATCGTATTATTCAGGTGCGAAAGGGATGAAGTGCGCTTTAGGCTTTGACAGTTATAGTATTGCAGTAATGTTGATCACTAGTTCGGTCCGTTTAACAGAACGAGAAGATGACTGTCATTCGAAAATAACCTCTATGTACAGTGTAGCAGGTCAATTCTTAGTCTCTTATTTTCAAAGCCGAACTAGATTTTGGAATATATTATGACGGTTCGACGACTGCTGCGACACTCTCAATTCAAGATGACATTATTTGTTTCCCGTTCTGTGTACGGGCCTGTCAGTTTCTGAAAGCCAAATTAAAATTAATCTATAAATCAAAACTGTTGCCGTCTTTGTCGTTCCAAACGTCATTGACAACGACAGGTCTACTTTCAACAAGAGATTAACTTTGATTTGGGTTTCAGAAACTGGCAGTAAATAAGTATTTCCTAGATTCCTTCTTCACATACTAGCTATGAGGCGAGTTGACAGCGTCGTTAGTAACTTTTTATGTGGAATGAGAATGAATTGGATATATTATTTCATGCTCATATTTGGAGTTAATTTTGATATTTCGTAGTACATTCATTCAATTTGGCTTTGATTCCCACCCAGGTCATGCATTTGTGTGCATGAACATATCCGCATGTCCTGAGTCTGGGTTATGTATGTTAAGTGTATTTGTAAGTGTAAAAAAAACAGTTGTATAAGCAGTACATACATATATCAGTTATCTAGTTTCCATAGTACAAGCTCTGCTTAGTTTTTTTTTTTGTTTTTTACTGTTTATAGGCCTGTGTTTGACCGCAATCTCACCATGATAAGTGATGATGTGGCCGAAGGTGGTAAGCACACAAAGCCTAGAAGGAACTGGCTCTCAAGTGCGACTATCGGAACACACCGAAAGGTGCTTGGCGACAGATTTTCAACTTGAGGGTGGTAGCCAGCCAGGCGGGTACTACAAAGTACCCTACCACCGTGCTATGGTTTCCTCACGATGTTTTCCTTCACCGAAAGCTCAAGCTCATTGTAGGATTCGAACCCGGGACCTTCGTCTCGGTACCCGACGTCACTACCACTGAGCTATCATCGCCTTAATAAGGTATAAGTTAGTTTGGGATCAGATGACCGTGTGTGAGGAATGTCCCAGGATATTATTATTTTATTTGCTGCTGTGTTGTGTTGCGCGTCTGTCCTAATTTGTTTGTCTTATCCTAATCATTTTTATAAAGTATGTAGTAGCTTTATTCTGTGTTCATGTGTTTGATCAATAAAATTTTTGTTTATTGCATTTTCACATTATTAATTGCCTGAAGTGTCTGCGGACTTCTATCCGCATGTTACTCACTTCATTTCAGAGGTCCGCAAATATTTTGGACAGGTTATAGAGTAGAATGGAAATAGTTATTATCGTGATGTATCTATACTGTATTCATTTTAGCAAGATATTTAATACGAATTTTATTTGCGCTTCAAAAACTTGATTTACAATCAAAGAGGTTTTTATTGACACCTAAAATTGTTACAAAAAAAAAATAGAACTTCGGTTTTTTAAGGTTTATGTTTCAAAAAAGCAAAAAGTATTTGCGTTAAATCTCTTACTAAATTAAACTAATCACAAACGTGCAACATCTGATTTCAACCATTATTTTCCGCAGCTGAGACTACGACACCACCGCTTCTAAACTCATCTCTAAGCTCAGAGTCTGATATCTTCATATGTCAGACGCGCACCTGCATACAGCCTTCGCACTACTTCCGCGCGAGCACCTCGCAAGATGGCCCCTCTGAACAACCAACCTGCTACTACGGCGCTAAAAAGTGCCCCTCTAAAGTTGCAAGAGCGAAAAAAATGCAAGCGTCTCCTTGCCATCACGTAGAGAGTGAGAAGGAAGATAGTCCTAGCGTAGAAGATGTCCAGCTACTCAGAACGGAACGTCAAGGTTGCTGCAAGAAGAAACAGGAGCCGCCACCAGAGGAAGTAAGGGAGTCTGTCGGGACTGTAGTCGTTCATGATCCTAGTCAGTATGAGGAGGAATTTTCAGAGGAAGTTCAAGATGTCAGAGAAAAAAGTCCGAAGATCACATGCTGTCATAGTAAAACGGCCTCCGCTGAGAGTCAGGAGCAAATAGTGAAGTAGTGATATTATGGAGTTATTGTGTGCTTGATGACAAATTGGGACATTGATGTTAAAGGTGCCACACATAGCTGTCACGACACCGATCAGTCAAAGAATTTGATTGGGCGTCCACACATATAACTACTATTAAGGCGGGCATTTACATATCGCTTGCGGATTGACAGTTTGGTGATGTGACCTATGTGTAGGGACGCTCCATAATATGCGATCAATTTTTTAAATGAACTTGTGATTTTTTCCCCAATGAATTTTGTATAATATTTCATTTTTAGTCGCACTGTATGTACGAGTGGGTTTAGTGCCCGATTTAGTGCGAAAGACGCCATCCTATTTGCCTCCTACACTTGTTATGGTAGCTATTGAATGACAAGTTATTTTTACGTTTGTACAGAATTTATAATTTACGTAAACATAGTGATATTTTTTTTAAAGTAATTCACAAAAATGTATATTTTTTTACTCCAAACTTAAATGAAATATATGCGGAGAGACGAAGATTGCCGAAGCTTTTTTGTGAGTTACATGTTTATTTAGTTAGTATTATATTATTTTTGTAGCATATCAGTAGTAATAATTTAGTGATGATATTTATTTTTTATCGAATTTAGCATCCTACTTCCAAAAGACGTTTAGATTATATGAACATCGATCTTATTGCATAGTAATAAGGTCAGTTGTTGATCAAATTATTAGCTTAGTTTAGACTACACCGATCACGTGCATGGCAGCTAAAAGTGTATTTGATCAAAGACAGGCTTAGTTTTAGTTATTGTTCCTAAAACGTTATAAATTCTCGTTTCATCTCAAAGCTCAAGTTAGAAAGTATAGTCAGAGTAAAAATAAATAAAATAATATGAAAGCATAAATTGTGCGTACGTAAGGTCTCCTCTGAGGATTTTCTTTGTTATTTGTTGTATCTTTTGCCCTCGGCTTTCTCGAAACTCGAATAAAATTCGCTGTTTCGGAGAAAAACACATTCACGGCGGGGGAATTTGTTTTATACTACCCCCCTTATTCATAACCGCTTTATAACTATAGTACCACAAGCTTATCTGGCCCAGTCAAAGTCTCTACTATCGATTTTGGTGGAGCAAACAACCAATGAACGTAGTGTTTATATAACCAATCGCGATTGACATTTCGAAATGGCGTCGTTCTCTCAAAATCATTTATTCAAGTAGACCTTCGCAGGCACTTATGAAAAGTCTGACTATTATACTCTAATACCGGTTCGGAAGGTTGCATTTGCTGAGAACAGCCTTTTTGACCACCGGGCCAGATATGTCTGTGGGACTATAAATCAGGGTTATAGTGTCCTCCATCTCACTCTTTCGATCACCGTAAGTCACGTGACGGATAAAGACTTTAGAATTATAATAATTCAAAGTATAGTGCGACAAACTTATTAGGTACGGTGGCCAAAAGAGGAAATAAAGACGCCAGTTTGATATGTCTATCTGCCTGCTATTCGCTCTCACCGGGCTAGATAAGTTTGTGGGACTATAACTCGCATGAAATTTGTTTACACTACCGACTATACTCGCTGGCTTGTAAGCTATAAGTAATATGGTGCTACACGCGTGTTCATAGTATTTAGTTTGACCAATGTATTTTTAGGTTTATATTTGACAGAGTGACCCGTCATGGCGGGCCTATGTATGTTCTTATAGTTACGCAGTGTTTTTCGATAATTTAGTTTTTTTATGGGACTGTTTAATTTAATAGGTAAAACTGTTCTTCCATCTTTATTATTTCACTAAAATAATTAGATCGAAATCCGCGGAAATAGGAATTACTATAGATATTTTGAAGAAAATCTGAAACGTCATTTGTCGCCACAGATAGGAATTCAGATAGGAATTCAAATTCATGGTGGCTTATCGAACAATTAGTCCTGCCAGGACGGGCCATAAAGTGCCTTATAATTTCTGAGTTGCAAGTGCCAAAAATTTTATCGTGTTAATTTTGTATCCTTTATGTACCTCTAGAATAGTAACTGTTGCAATAAATAGACAATAATATTTTGATATAAAAAGTTTTTATTTTTAAACCCCCGACGCAAAAAGAGCGGTGTTATATTTCTTATATCTACTTCTGTATCTGGAATTAAGACCGCCTTCACACTAGCGTTTGTCCAGCGTAGGCGTTCGATAAACGTATGTGCAGCGCAGACGCCGCAACAACGCGGCGCAGGCGTAGCGCACCTGCAGCGTTTCCTGTGAAGTCAATTGAACGCGGCGCTAACGCGGACGTCACACAATTGAGTTTTCGTTTCGGTAATATCATTTACAAAATGAATTCTGACGAGGAAACGCCATTGTTGGATTTGCTTTTAAAAAGAAAATTATTGCGAAAACGTGAAAATAAAAGGATATGGGAGACCCCATTAAGGAGTGTACGGTAAAGTGAAAGTGATTATTTTGTGCTTTATTGTAAACACCTAAAAAATGATTCAAAATATTTTTACTCTTACTTTCGAATGGCGAAGCCTAAATTCGATGAACTGTTGCAAAAAATAAAAAGTGATATACAATATCAGGATACACATTTGAGGCTTTGCGTTTTGCCTGAAGGAAGACTTGTTATTACTTTAAGGTAATGTATATTTAATAAAAATAAAAATATTAATATTTCTTATTAAAAATGGGATTGAATTAAAAAAAACATGATGAGTCATACAAACATTATTGGTCGAATGTGAACAGGATTGTACATGACTTTGCAGTAACGCGGCGTATGCGTCGCGCACCTGCGGCGCTAACGCAGCGTATTCATTTTCCCTTGCACGACGCCACGACTGCGCGACGCCTGCGCCGCGTGGCTGCGTGCGCTGCGCATACGTTTATCGAACGCCTACGCTGGACAAACGCTAGTGTGAAGGCGCTCTAACATATATTTTATTTTTGAGTATCAAAATACCTTTTCTAGTGAGTGGTTATGGTTCCACAAGATAATTTTGAAAGTTAAGACAACTTTACAACTAAATCAAAAAAACTACAATATTATAATACTTCTTTATTTTTATAATCATTAATATAATAATAGAACATTAAATGAATATTAAAAATAATGCCTTAATCTAGGCTTAGTACTAGTTTTGTTACAAAATAATCACATAATGCGGCGGGTACGGCTTTACAAAAACATACGGTAGCGAGATTCATATATAATAATGCTATTGCACAACAAAAACAGTGTAAAAATACTTTTCATATTATGCATTTCTCTATACAATCACTATATTTATTTAGGTGGGAAAGGTATTCAAGAAAATCTTAGGCCCACATATAGACGGCACGTTTTCAAATCATTATGAACTTAAAGGACATGAAGTTAGAGTTGTAAGATTCAAAGAAAACAGAAGGATTAACTGTCCAAACTAAATGCGCTTTATCCAGTTACATTAAAATTTTGATAAACAGGGCTGTATACTTCAACTCTCAAAATTTCAGCTATTGTCATCGACGGGGAGTTTATCCTCGGACATTGAACTTCAATAGTCTCTTAAAGCGGCTTCCTACAGTGGACGCTTATATTGTGGAATGAGCTCCCCGTCTTGGTGCCCCTAAGGAGTACAGCGTGGGGTTCTTCAAGGTATTTTTTGTAGAGCCCGCAACGTGCGTGTATATACCCTTGCTTGATTTTGTAAGCGTTTATTAGCTACGGTAACCGTTTAGGCGGGCCGTCTGAATATTTGCTCTGTTCATTCAAAGAATTAATTTTTGACCTCAATGAATTTGAAAGAAAAATAAACCTTATTTCTATAAAATTTAATTGTATACTCATACAATTAACCATTGATTTAAAAGATACAACTTATTGTATTATGCTGAATAAACTATTTTTGAATTTTGAAATCATTATTCTTTGAAATTCTTTTAGGTCAAAGATAAAGGTGTAACAAAAAAAAAAATGGGATCCAGCCAGCCGCACCCGTAACTGCGAGGCTTCAAAACAATAATAGTTTAAAATTAACAATAAATATGGCCATTGTCATACATGATCTTACCGATGAAACTAAACAAAAACACACGTGATATAAATTCTTTTCGCCCAGCAATTTGTTAAAAAGCATTCAACACTGGAATGGAATGAACTAAAAGGGGACTGGATACAAATAAATGTTAATCGGAAGGAAGACGATATTATTAAATACCTTGTTCAACAATGTTAGCTGATAAAAGTAACCTTAGAAGAGCTTATAACTTAATTCTAGAGTTCAATGCAAGATAGAATACCGAAGAAGTTCCAAAGCTCTTGTAATTTTTTTTTCAAAATTCTTTGCCTTGGCTGGCTAAAAGGATCGCATCATTTTCAAAGCAAATATCTACTTGGTGGTAAAGTAGTACCCAACTGATATGGCGCGTCGTGAATCTTCGTTCGCACAGAAAAGAAAGTATGGCCCCGAAGATTAACGAAAGAATGCTTAAAACTTACATTCAACCTTAGATCACTACTATAAGGTTCATAATACACTGCAGCTGTTAGTTCCGTCTCACTCGCAAGTCACGCCCCTCCGCACGGCGCGCGCTAACATGGCGGCAGCTGCCGACCAATAGCGTTTCCCGCGCTTTGAAAATGTATCTTCTGCGCAGGTACATCGGTAAGCCATATTAGTTGGGTACTACTGTAAGCTAAACGCATTGTTTTAAGATTCGACAAAACGTAAACAAAGTCAACCTTTTGCTTCAAGAACTTGGCAGCAAAACCTTTGCCAAGTAGAAAGAAAGTACTGGCACAACAATGATGACGTAAATATTGAATTATCGTCCGAAAATCGTGTAGTTCATTTGCGCGTCCTTCAATCATTATAAGATGAAAGAGGGACACAAATTTAGTATTAATTTATCTTCGTTAGCGATAGCCTAATTTCAAAAAATTCGCATAGTTAAATCATAAAACGGCCTGAAAATAATACGAGCAATAAACGATACTTGAGTAGCTGTCAATTTACTATCTGTTATTTAAGTCTGTACTCTGAGACACAGAGCTTAGCGTGAAAGCCCCACTACCGGGACCTAGCTCTGTCAACAAGTTTCAGATTTAAATTTTATCTAATTATAATTTGTTAAAGCGTCAAGACTAGAAAGAAGACTAAACTAATAGTAGATTGTTAACCAAGGGATGTAATGCCCAAATCCCACACAAGATATTTTGGACTCGAACGTAGTGAGAGCGCCAATAGTTCGATTGTGAGATTTGTAGCTTACAACAGAGTTAAAAACTGCTTTTCATTTCGAGTATAAGGAAAGTAACAAAAGCAAAATAATGCAATAAATAACAATTATTTCTGAAATATTTTCCGAAACCTCGCTTTCCCACCCTTTTTTCTTCATCGCACACACGCAACGCATAGTGCCAGCCAGTATTTTGGTTTTAAGCATACAGTATAAACCCTAGGGACGTAAAGTATCAGTTACATCCCGCTTTTTAGATACTTTTAGGTAAAAGTAAAAGATATTAAATCGCATGTAGGTTACATAGGACACGGAAAGATAACAATAAATTTCCGCATCAGCAAGTTACCAGTTAGTACGATTTGTTTAGCTGGAAATACTGAAATTCTGTAATACCGTTTCAAAATCACGGTGTTCTTCAGTTCCTATCTTGCATTGGTGCCCAGCAACCTTAACGTTCGAAAATCTGCCTCCATACAAACTACAATAACTAGAATTACACCAATTGTTTGTATGTAAGCAGTCACCGAGTATTGATAGTAGACATTTTACTAGTATTACAAAAAAAAAGTGTGTTCACAAATGGATCCTTGCGCAAACTTTATAATCAACAACTATTTAGTATTCGGCTCTAAGAAATGAGTAGGTAAACAGTTTTCATTAACGCATAACCCATTTTACATATGTTCTATATAGATTGTAAAAATTGATATATTTATCTAGTGCAGTGTTTTTCAATCTTATTGATTTCGCGAACCCCTTACAGGGTGAAAAATTCTGGCGAAGAATTTATAAATTAAATGATTACGATAATGATTTTCTTTATTTTGATACCTTTACTTATGAGTCTGCAAGAAGCCGCGAGAGGTTTGCAACTAAGTAAGAGGTAAGTTGGACGCCCGCTTGCGCGGAAGTCTTCCTTGCCTTTTTCCTTCCGTCGGCGACCCCCCGACTAAGGTTTCGTGACCCCCTAGGGGGTCGCGACCCACAGATTCAAAAACACTGATCTGGTGAAAAGGGACCTTGAAGTAAAATCAGGTCAGTTCACACCGAGACGCGCCGAGGAACGCACTTTTGAACATAGCAATACTATATATAACTTTATTTAGTACACACATTTGATACGGTGTGAGTTGACCCTTACTATCAACCCTCGGTGTCTAGATCACAGTCTCACACATACCGCGTTCGTAAAAAAATAAAATTAAACAAACTACAACATTAACTTCACCTAAGTATATCTTAACATTATAGTGCAAAATTTACTCAGAACTCTTATATTTAAGGTTTATATTAGAACGTTTCCACCATAATAAATTATTATTTGGGTTCGATAGTCCACTTATGTAGATATAATGGATTATTTTATGTTCGAAGACAATTGGATTAGTATGCTCATAATAAAGTTGCTTTCACGCGCACGCCTATATCACAAGCGAATTTACACCATATTGCTTACATAATAAAGACTTTAATCGCAAGACGTTGATATCAAAACAATATACCTTTGATTTGGAATTTATGTGGTAACCAATACGGTGTCAATTCGTTTGTGGCGTGTGCGTCCTAGAAACTGCACAATGTGGTAAACCACTCACAAAAAACACATGCAAATATGAACTTAAATTAATGTTCAGACCATAGAGATACAATATTAATAGAGCGTCGCGATTGTACTAGAGCATGAACCGCGACACGGGTATGATCAAAACTGCCTTGACACGAACTGCGCGTTCAGAGTTTGAACGACTAAATACATATAATTAATGCCAATTTCTCGTTTTTTATCGATACTTTTACCGAGAACAAATGAAAAGGAATTATTATCATCATTTATTCTGACAGTAAATCACTGTATGATATAATATATGGAGGTGCAAGGTGGATGACAACTCCATTTAAAGGCAAGATCTTCCACCAACAGTACATGTTGGACACTTGTAAAGATCACAGAATAAACTTCGTAAGCGCGATGCAGCATGTTTTGGCGCCATCTATCTTTCTGCGTGTGAACATCCTAGTGTATCTGATTGATGCCACTACATATCTATGAATGCATCTATATGCAAACTGCTCACTCTTCGCACAAGGTAACGTTGATAACGCTATCGCTCTATTAATATACTATCTCTATGGTTCAGACGCTTAAATTTCCTTTACCGCACTTTAAATGTGCCACACTTTGTGTGATTCGTACTTAAGAAGATATAGGAAGTGATTTCAAAAGAAAGTCAATAAGTTCAAAGGGACAAAACATTTTATGATGTGACGTCACATTGACGATTTGGGAAATGGCGACTGAGTTACGGTGTGGTATAGCATGGTCGACGAAGCTCTATAGTTTATGGATCGAAATTGTACGATCAATGTGGACCTGTCGATCATGCAATTTTGATGAAATGCCTCGAGTCTATTGACACAGGTTGAAAAACAGAATTTAGGATTGTACAGCTGTTTAGTCACTAGGCGGTACCTCTTATTCTTAGATTTTTATAAATTACAATATTTTCTTTCGAATTCATGATTTTTTTATCCGAAAACGGCTAAGATAAATAGGTTTCTTCACTGAGAAGTAAGTCTGATTGGAGATGGTACATTGTAAAAAATGCCAGTCACACTAAAGGTGAACGCACACTAATCGGAACCGAACGAAACGAATTTAAGAATTTGTATAGGAAATCTTCTCCAGATTCGGACGATTCGACGCGGGCGAGTGTACGAGCTTTCATAAGATTTCATATACAGAACTCGGAAATTCGTTTCGTTCGATGCGTTCGGCTCGGATAAGTGTGCGTTCACCTTAAGCCCTTATTTCCAGAATTACAAATACCAAGTCTATTGTCGGTGCTGATAGAGTTGCAATTAAAAATACGTTATAATACCGAAAATAGTCTACGCTTACAATAACAATATTTTTAATATTTTATAGTTCATCAAATATCAACAAAAAAACGAATTTTCAACTATGAAATTTAAATAATATGTCGAATAAGGAAGTTAGAATGCACTTTATAAATATTTACTAGAAATAAAGATACATTTTTAAACAACAGAAACATGCATTCTAACTCCGGAAATGCAGTAAACCTTTCATAAAGGGTGGTCAATAACACTGTTATAATTTCTTACTCTAATCTCCGCGGGGTCGGTTCAGGCCATTAGCTCCCAGTACTGCATCAGGCGTTCACCAGACGTCGCTGTCATGCCTTGAGGACGAACGAAGTTCATTTCGATTGTCTTGAATCTTTTCTTTAGTTCAGAGTCAAATAACTGTAAATAATACATATGTTAGCTATTTTACGTTTTCAAATTCAAATTCAAATTATATATTTGTTAAAATAGGTTCAAAAGATGTTATAAATTTACATGGTAGACTCACTATTTTATGCTTTCATCAAGCGTACAAATCTTCAATTACAGTACAATTAAATAATATATTATAAATTAATTACAATAAGATTCCCAGTAGATAGATTCAACAATTAATTAAAAAATCATCAAAATATTTTCGTATGTCATAGTAATTTCTTTCTTCTAAGATATTTTTTATTTTGTTCAAGCATACGGCCCGCCTGATGGTAAGCGGTTACCGTAGCCACATGGACGCTTGCGCACTAGGTTACCAACCCTTTCATCTTCCCCAATGAGCTCAGGCGACCTCACTCACGCGCAGGAACACAACATAAAGATACCCAGTCAAGTGCAGGGGAAGCAGGCGATGCCACTCGTGCCTCAAGTTATCGCGCACGGGTAGTATGTATAACGAAGGACTTTTTGGCGGGAATTTGCAGAGTGACGTTGCGTTTTCGTTTTTACTTTCATAAATTCGTGTATTTTGAGTTTTATTGTGTATTTTCAGTGGAATTTTACCCAAAAAAGATCATCCATGTGCACCAGTGAAGTGAAATGAAATGAATTATGTGTATAGAGTGACTTTTCAAGTTGTCTCAAAAAGTCCGTGAAGAGTTTTAGTACATGAGATTGTAGTAAAACATTCTTTTATGGACGTTGATTGACTGGGATCTATGCCAAAGTAATTTATGTAGGCCTGTACTCAGCAGTGGGACATTATAGGCTGATGATGATGATGTACATACATGTTGT